>JAAAKG020066240.1:0-17567 GCA_010014905.2 Druon quercuslanigerum
ACCACGTAGGCGATTATTCACCACTTTTTCCCCCCCCCCCCCCCTCGTGAATAGCCGTGGATTTCCCCCCCCCCCCCTAATCTGTCAACGTCGACGTATTTTATGAAAATTGTGATATTATTGGTCTTTAAAATCAAGGAGGGCAAAAGGTCCGATGAATTGGATGAAAATTCAGATTTACTTGAGAACGTGATCTTAAACGAGGTTTGAAATCCAGATTTGAGATCATTGAACATATCTCTGGAAATATTTGGTATATTAAAATAAATATAAATAATTATAGTAACTAAATGACAGATATTACTGTAAGCACTAATTCTATATTTGCTAGCAATCAATTGTTTATAAACTAGGGAATACGGGTCTACTAATTCGATACATTTTCCGTAACATCAATGGTTCACTGATCAGTTAACCAATCAGTAATACTATTTATTGCTTCCAACCTCCCTTCGCCCTTCTCTGTTTTTACCACAGATGATGCTGATGACGATGATGATCTTGAATTAAGCGCAGATCTTCATGTTCACGGCGCTTAAGAATCGATACAGGCTTCGTTTTGGAAATGGATGAATTTCCGTGCTCATCATGATTATGTGAGGTCTGATAAATACTTTTGTGTAATTTTTCGGCAAAGTAGAGGCGACATTCTTTACAGGTGCGTTCTAGGATTTAAGGAACCGACTGTAGAACGGGACAGTATAAGTCATATGGTAATTCAGGGGTAAATCCTTTCCGAGGGGCCTGAAATTGATACCTTGCCTCACAAACAAAGGATGGTAATAATCCTTATCCTCCATATTGGAAGGTTCAAGTACTCTTAGGCCTAACTCTCAGCGTCAAAGTGGAAAAGGTAGTGGTAAGAATCCGTCCGATAGTAACATTTTTAGATCACTGCACATAGGACTACTGCAACTCAAATCGTCACATTTCACAATCTAGGATAAAAAAGATATATTTTTGTTCAGTATTCTGTATATTTGGTAATAAAAGTTCCTGCAAGAAGTACTGGCTCTCACGAACGTGTGTCCAGTACCACTCTGGCAATGGCATCTTAGGAAGTGGGAGTACGCACTCAGCTGTGACTGGATGGTCATCGATATTCACATTATTCCATACTTGGGTAAAAATTTCTCCTGCATACTGGAAATTTATAAATTCCAGGTCGGAGTCTACTGTCTTGCCGGCGGAATCAAGATGGCTGCCGAAGTGGTCGTGCGGAAAGATAAGACCCGACAGCTATCGACTTAAGGGCGCCATTCGGCGTTCAACTGTGTTGAAAGCGTCCAGGCGCGTTCGTAATGATTAACAAGGCATCCAGGTCATATTTCCTAAAACTCTCCACCCCATGTGCTATGACCTTTGGATAGCGGGAATTCTCATCAGGACCCCCATCTACGGATAAAATAAGCACTGGCTTCAAGACGCCATTCACTGAAAATAGGAAGGCAACATGTAATACGTGACTGCCCTGTTTAATGTCGGAATTGTGATCAGAATTCTAAATTCATATTTCTATATACTATACATTTATCATAGAATAAGTAATTAATTTGTATTTACCTTTTAGCACTTCATTAAAGTCTAGCAAATCCATCAATCTTTGAAGATCAAAGGCGTGGGTAGACGCAAATGATGATGAGTGCTTCCCTCTTCTAATAGAAATGTATGTCGGACTAGAGTAAGATACACATGACGATGAGCCATCAAGCTTGCCTTCGTGTATAACAAGAGCAGAGTATACACTAGGTATTAGTGTGTTTCGATCTGCTACCACCCAGTCATGGTCCGGAAGAGTTACCTTATACTCCATGTGCATGAGTAATGGGGCCTGCTTGTTGGCTGCTGTGATGCTAATTGGTACGCGAGCTTTATCGTCCTGAGAATTGAAGGCCGTCTGCTTCAGCCCAAGTATTGACGCCAACGCTTCAACTGATCTAGAAATTAATCAGAAAAATTAATAAGAAATATAAGCATCGTGTTTAGGCGATGAGTATTGCTAGTTTCAATATCAGAAAGTATTTAGAAAATAAATCGAAATTTTGTGATCATTTCTACGTTATGCTTGCGACGCAAAATTTTTCATCTGGATGCTGTTAATGGTGGCTTGTTTCAGCACGACTCATCTTGACATGCACTGTAACAATATGACGTTTCCCTTCACTTGTGCTAAAATTTCGTGGTATAAGACGCAAATAGATACCACTGCATGCCAAATTAAATCCCAAATGAGTTAATTCCTTATGGAGCTCATCTAGAGTCTTGATGGTCCGTATTTTTTCCGTCCGACGTCGTTTATCGGCTGAGCTGCCAATTAACGCAATATCCACAATTACTTTGAGCAGTTCAGGTTGGTCGTTCTCTATGCGAGGCCGCCCTGCTTTATCTCGCAAGTAAAATTAAATGAATGAAATGGTTAATTTTTTGTACCATCCATTATAAACTAAATAAACAAATTAAAGGATAAAATTACCGTTAGTTCTTTAGCTACATTAGCATTGGTAGCAACCAATTTTTTCATTGCTTGCTTCTTTTGCGTCCTCTATTTCCTCTCGTGCTTCGCCTTCTTCTTCTTCAAAGCCAAAAGTTTTTTTTTTTTTATTAATTTTTTATCGGGCGCAGCAATTCTTTTAACATTGTTTTTTTTTGCAAAGGCCCGACTCTCTCACATGCTTTGCACTGTTTAATTTGATCTCCAGTACTGATATTTCTTTTTTCAGTATTTCCTATGCAGGACATGCAAGGTGCAAGACAGGCACAGAATTTTCAACGTCGCCTTTCTCGCGACTCGTGCTCTTGGCAGCTACATCTGGAAAGTACACGATTTAAATATATTTCAGGCAACAACCTGAATGATACCATAAAAGGGGGTGTATTTAGCCGCGGTTCCATTGTTTACCGTATTTTTTATGCTAAAGATCTTTAAAATCTCTTTAAATACTTATTTTTGAAAATGGTAGCATAAAACTCGACGATCTGAATTTTATAAACTATCTAGCAGGAAAATGGCCGGCCAAACACACTCTGTTTTAAGCTGGATTAGAATCAATGCCTCTGAAATTGCCTTTACGTAGACTGTCCTCATCTATGTTTATGATTTTTGCAGTTTCATTCAAGAGTGCAGGAGTGATCTCAAAAACCGTACTGGAACTTGCTTTTGCATGAGAAGGAAAATATGTGCCCGGTTTTTCAGAATGAGAAGGATTGAAGTGGGTGCTATGCGAGCAAGAAGCATTCTGACCTACATAAGGATGGTAGAATGGAAGTTTACGTTAGATTTAAAGACTGTATAAAAGATACCAGTATTTGTTATTGAACCCTTTATATCCGAGAAACAACCCCGATATAAGCGCGGCCTCTCTCTAGGTCCCTTCGGACCCCGTTATCAAGTAGGAGAGCCAAGCGAAATTCAAGGAACGGCTTACACCGGGCTCCTTTTATTCCTATTTAATTGTTTTATTTATTATATTTTTTATATTTTAATAATTTATATATTATTTATATAACTATTTAATCATTCCTGTTATTATTCCTACTTAATTCACTCCTGTTTTTGGAAAAAAATCGTAGCAACTGTGTAAATAGGACCAGAGTTTTTTCGAGTATTTTAAAACTTTTCAGTCACCAAACTACACAAGGAAAAAAATCGTCATGCGCAAAAAAATTTCTAGCAATAATTTATT
Source organism: Druon quercuslanigerum (assembly GCA_010014905.2). Classification (NCBI taxonomy): domain Eukaryota; kingdom Metazoa; phylum Arthropoda; class Insecta; order Hymenoptera; family Cynipidae; genus Druon; species Druon quercuslanigerum. The sequence goes on from JAAAKG020066240.1 coordinate 3,684, forward strand.
AAAATAATTTCAACTTATGCCAAAGTTAGAATTTAAAAAAATCGCTGTATTTTTACTTTCGGTTCCCGGTTCTTTTCGATTTTTTAAATAAAAACCTACATATGCTCAGAAGCATTTTAACCGTAAGTTTCAAAGATGTTTTCATTAAATACCATGATCAAAATTTTAAAAAGTCTTCACGAATTTTTAAAGGTGTTAAGCATTTTTTAATGAAAAAAGGGTGAGTTAAATAGTAATTATCTGTTTAAAAATAAATAATTAAAATCCTAAAAAATTGGAAAGACTTTTTTCACCTTCAGATATGTAAAAAAAATTTAAACTAAAGTAACTAAGCTGCATGACTATCGATTCCAAATTAAGTATTAACTTATTTAGGATCCCAATATGCTAATTTTTAGCATTGCAGCTATTTCGAATCCCACAATTTGTTATTTTCGACCCATTCTATTGTGATTTTCTTATCGGGAAACCTTTTTGGAGATGTATCGATGCGTGTATCACTTCTTTAGGTATTTTTTAATTAAATGTAATATTTAGTTGGTTAAACTGTGTTTTTTAAGCAACTTTATCACTCTTACTTTTCTTATAAATCTGAATATCTTAATTAAACATGTTTTTACAAATCGACAAGGTTTCAAACATTGAAAGAATTTTTTTCTGTGCTCCAAACATCTTTTGAAAGATTGTTTATTCAGTTGCGAAATTTAAAACTGATTTGTCAAAAACACTATTTTGCAGGTATTTTCACACAGAACAGACACATAAAAATTAAGAAAATCTTTTTCTGACACACGTCTCAAAGGATTTTGGTTCTCAAAGGGTATTAATAAGAGAGTTATTTAAAAAAATGTTAATTATAGGACATTCAAAACCTGCAATGTCCAGAACGAAAGAGTTAATGATTTGCTAAAGAGACTTACCTTAGTAAAGTAACTTAGAAGATCTGCTTTCTTACAGGTTGCTCTATTCCTAAAAATTTTAATTTCATTGCTTATCTTTGCATAGAATTCATCGTATTTGGGATACTTTAATTTCGCTTCCTTCCACAGCCTGGCATTTTTCTTTTGCACACACTACTGCTTAACATGGGGTGGCAGCTTTTGTAACATACGCCACGAATAGCTGATGATACAGATAGCCCGCTTTTGAGGTCATTACAAAAACACCAAATAACACGAAAATCTGGCTGATCGAATTTCAACCGGCATCAACTTGCTGTTTTTTTTATTCGACCACTTTTCACCTCTCCCCTCTTCCTTAAGTCACCACTGCGCCGGTACCCGTATTATCAGCCGCCAGACTCTCACTATAACGAGGAGAGTTATGTGAGGAACGATGCGCAAGCACAATATGAAAAATTCGAGTGTACCTAGAGTATACCTTGTCTCATTTCAATATATTTTTAACAGATTTGAGGGAACGTATGTCTGCGTAGCTTCTAGCCCGACCCCCCTGTCACCCTCGTGGACAAGTGTGGAATTTTTCCATACCACCCACCCCCCTAAACTGTCCACGTTGTATATTTATAAAATCAAGAATAGTTCAAAATATATTCTCTCTCTATTTCTATCATCCCTAAAATTTATTTCAGGATCATGTGACTGTCTTTGAAGTTTGAGTCTTTGTGTTCGTTTACCATCGAATTGTTTTCTTTTTATTTTACCATTTTTAGCATTAAATTATCTTCTTACTTGAGATTCACTATTGCTCTGTTTATCGGTAGAACAACCTTTTTTAAAATTAAAGCCATCATCATTACTTATAGAGTCTACCAATTCAATACCTTGGTTGAAAATCTCTTGCAACTGCTCATCTCAAGTTCGAATTGAGTTACTGCGCACCAAATCAGTAGAAAACGTTGGAAATTCTGACTGAGATAAAGATGGCTCAAAACATGCTATGGACATCCATTTCTTTGACGAATCACATGCGGAATAATTAGGATGGTCTAAATGACTGGCACATATTTCTGATAATGATGATTTCTGTCACACAGACAACTGCGTTTTGAATTTTTTATTTTCTTCTGCAGATTCATATTTAACGGTAACAGAGACCTGAAACATAACAAATTATTCTATATATCAGATTAATTTATAGTGATTTGTGTACCCTATTTAATGAAAACCAAGCGGCTTAGTAGGAGGCTTCACATGACGACCGGGGAATCCCCATAATTTGATTCGTGGCTAGTATTGCAGGGACTCACGTCCTTCAGCGAACCATGAATTCGTCCTAGCTTTTTAAAAATCTCGATCACTGTTTACCAATCAGCTGGAAAGTTCTAAATATGTATAAAATTCAGGGGAATCCCCGATCCCAGGAGCGCAATCTACATAAAAAACTTTCAGCTCACTCTTTTGGTAAAACAGTGACCTACCTTGACGACTTGGTCATGGATTTCTGTCAGTGCTCCACCTTACCGACCTGTTAGTTACTGACTGCTGGGAACTAATCTGTTGCGTTATCTGTCCGTGCCAGCTTGAACTATGTAGTAGTGTCACAGATCCGGTGTTGCTTAAATAATAATATCTTTCAATTCTTCTAAATGTTGCAGAATCTTATTTTCCTTGAGTTGTTTCATGTTTAGCTATGATAAACTCAAAGTATTATAGAAAGTGAAATCAGATGTGGCTTTATGATTAAGGAAGATGATTGATGGAGTGGGAATTTTCACTAGTAAATAGTTCTCATCATTAAGATTACATATTACGGAGGAGTGAATTCAAAGTCGAACATCTTAGAATAAAAATGGATCGACTCTCAATACTGCGAAACAAGGTGGCCATTTTAGTGAATTTGACACAAAACTGGTGATTTTCAAAAGCGCATTGTGATTTTTTTTTCAGCGTTTGTGTCATGTCACAATTTGGTGATTTAAGGCAATGTTCAGTGATAAATTGGGTGATTTTGGAAATTTTTGGTTCTTTTTGCTCCATTTCAACAACAAATTGATGTGCTTGATGTGTTGCTTGCTTCCCAACTTTGGCATGTGGAACGCCACTTCTCATCCCTGGCTCCACGGGTTGCTTTGCGTATCCAGGGATGGGGAGTGGAACTGTGGAACTTTACATGCCAAAGCTGGAATCGCCGTATGAGTTCATTTATTGTCGATTAAAGGTCTTTTCATACCCTTGCTTGCCAGGTGTGTCATGTAGCCTGCCAGCAGAACTACATAATAGTGAAAGAGACAGATAATTCTGGTCGTTTTCTATCACTAACACTGTGGCGGTCTCTCTGTAGGCAGGCAGCCTGAAAGCAGACGTATGAAAAGGCCTTAGTTTAATCGCTATGTTGAATTGTGGTCGCCGATCGTTTGACCAGTTTCGGGTTGTTGATCAAGACATGTTACATGGAAGATTGTGCAAGATATGGATAACAAAAGAAGTAAGTTTAAACTAATCATTTTAATTTTAATTTTGTACATATTTAGGGAGATTATAGAATAGGATACTTCAATTATAATTTGCTTATTCTATCATGCTGAATAGAATCATTTCAGTTCTAAAACCGCGATAATAATTGACAATGAATATGTACTTGAAAGACTTTGACTAACCTACAACATAACCTAAGAATAAAAATCTAATGCAACAATTTTATTTTATACTTTCATTCAAATTCTCATAATGCAATTAAAACGTAATAGAGTGCAACTATATGGACTATATGGATACTTATTTTCGACGAGTAACTATAAGTTATGGTATGTGTCATGTATATGCGTAACTTATATTTACACAACAAAATTTTATCGGTATATCTATAGATTATATTACCCTGCTTTAATAAAAATAAACATACGGAGAAGGGTACTTATGAAGGAAAAATGTAGATAATAAAATATTGTAGAAATTTTTGGTATTAATCGAATGTTGTTGTTACAGAAAGTCTACTACGCAAAATGTGGAAACCTACACCAGTGCAGCATTACCGGTCAGCATGGCGAACTTATCCATGGTGCAGAGGTTGGTTGCGGCCCGTAGATGGTAATAATTGTCTTGCTTATTGTGCTTTCTGCAAAGTCGAATTGCAAGCACACTTGGGTGCCCTTTCAAGACACGTCAAAACTAAAAAACATCAGACCAGCGCCGATCCTTTTTGTTCCACTAGGCAAACGAAAATTAATTTAGAAAAAGACGATGATGTCAAGATGAAAAAACGAGAAGCTGAAGCAGCTTTATCTTTGTATTGTGCAATGCATCGAACTATTAGAGGTTGTGAACACTTGTCGGACATTAATAATAAGTTAAATAAGGATGTGAAAGTACAACTGCGTAGGTCAAAATGTGGTAATATTATAAAGAATGTGATCTCTCCGCATTTCGAGAAAGATTTAATAGAAGATATAGGATATAATCCATCTAGCTTATTAGTAGATGAAAGCACAGATATAAGCTCTACTAAATTATTGGGAATTGTGATACGGTATTATAGTAGGAGAAACAAAGAATTTGTATCCACTTATTTGGCTATAGTCGAAGTAGCAAATGGGACAGGAGAGGCAATTTCAAAAAGCATCAAAGAAGTTTTAGAAGAATTTAATTTGCCAACTGAAAATTTTAAAGGATTGGGTACAGATAACGCTAGTGTTATGGTTGGGGTACACAGTGGTGTTTATGAGAGATTAAGACGTGATCTCGACTTGCCAAATTTAGTATTAGTAAAGTGTATCTATCATTCCATTAAATTAGCAGTTTCTCGAGCATCCACTGAAACCTTACCGAGAAATATTGAATTTTTGATCCGCGAGACATATGAATGGTTTTCCCACTCAAGCAATCGACAAAAAGCGTACAAAGAAATTTTTCAGATAATTAATGCTGAGGAAATACCCTTGAAGATGATCGAAATCGCGGATACCCGCTGGTTGTCGATTGAGCCTGCTGTGTCAAGAAGCGTAAGCCAATGGTTAGAATTGAAAACTCATTTTGAGATCGTGCGACTTTCAGAAAAATGCTACACAGCTGAACTCTTGTACAGTATGTACAATGACAATTCAAAGTATGTATACCTGTCCTTCCGGCTTCCAGTTTTGCAGGATATGCAAAGTATCGTCAAAAGCTTCGAGTCTAATGTAGCAGATCCAACTAAATTATTAGACGACTTGAAGAACGTGTACGAGTCAGTTGTTAAAAGGGTCATCATCCCTAGTGCAAAGATTGACATATATAAAGATCGCACTGATAGTTATCTGGACCCATCTCCTTATCTAGGATATTCTTTCGATTCGGCATGTTTAGAATATCCGTTGTCACCGGATGTTAAAATCTGTGTCAAGCAACGATGCATTTCATTTTTAATCAGCTTGGCCAAAGAATTAAAACATAGGTTACCTAGTCACTTAAATGTAATGGAAAAAATGCGCTACTTCTCAGTAAGTGAATGTTTGAAGAGAATAAAACCTGCAGTCACCGACGTTGCTAAAACTTTTATGAGTGATAAATTTAAGATAACAAAAATTGAAAATCAATGGAATTGTATTTCGAATATACACTGGGAAAATGTTGAAAATACGTTGTTATTTTGGTATGAGGTAGAGTCGTACCGCGATGCGTCCGGAATGAATCCATTTTCAAAGCTAGCCGAGCTAGCGATAACTTTACTTGTCTTGCCACTGTCAAATGCTGATGCTGAGCGTATTTTTAGCCAAATGAGCTTGATAAAAAATAAATAAAGGAACAGAATGTTGCTGCCCATGCTCCGAAGTATACTTTACAGAAAGTATGGATTGAAAAGACACCATAAATTTTGCTACGATTATGTTTTACCAAAGAGTGTCATAGGATTTATTGGTACAAAGGAAACGTATAAATCAAGTGCTTTCAGTAAAAATGTGAATACTGAAAACAGCACTACATACAGTATTCCGACAGACGAAGACTATGAGCTCGATGAAGTCTTGGAGTTCTTAATTCATTAGTATGTAAGATTATTTATGAAGAAACTTGTACGTCAGGTAGTGATTTTAGTCTATGAAAGATGACTTTACAATAAAAACATGTTCAATTTCAATCCATTTGTTTATTTCAACCGTATCTTTGTTCAACGTATTCTTATTTCAATTTTTCCCGATAATTTTTAAAAATAACACTTACGATAATAGTGCATATTTTTGTATAAAGAAGAAATGGCGAAATACACTATTATGAAATAGGCAATGAAATTCATAATACATTTTTTACTCTTTTATATAATACGCCTAATATAATTAATTTTATAGTAGTTATGAATGTTTAAAGTATAACTTTTGCATTGCAAGCTTATCATTACAGTTTTCTACTATTTTTATTTTTGAAATCTAATTTTAATTTATATTTCGCACCTTTTAAAGTATAAAATCTAGTGAAAAGTTAGTGATTTTTTAATGTTCTAACTTTAGTGATTTTTAGTGATTTTTCATGGGCTCGATTGGGATTTTCTACTTGAAACAGTTGGCCACCTTGCTGCGAAAGATATTTACCGTGAACTATATGTGTGAAATAAACTTTCTACTGTCACAAGTAAAAACAGAAGAATTTTATCAAAAACAATAGATCATTGCCACGCGTGTCGAGCGTGCTGTATGGGGTAGTAGAGCCTTTAAGACTACTGTTATTGATGAATAACTTTATCAGAACTAAATATACGTAAACATGGACAGAGTGAAATTAGAGAAAACTTCACACTGAAAAGATTCCACTTCGATTTTTACATTGTCTCCGGAAGAGGTATTTGATTTATGTAAAGTTTGACCGTTTTCTCCAAATATCCACGTTTCGAGACCTTACTAACCTGAAAAAACAGTTTTTACGAATGTGTTTGTCTTGCATGTTTGTCTGCAAGCAGGATAACTTGGGAAGAAAATTATGTATCAGGTGGGCCATTTGTACACTCTTTTAAAGTCACAAACTGAAGGCCAAGCTCGTCAGACAACTATTTTAGATAAATATTAAAAAAAGGTAGAATATTTAAAAAATCGATTTGCGCCTGCTCATAGTATTCGAAAAGGAAACAATTTCTCTTTGCTACTTTTTTCGACAAATCGATCATTTTCCGAGTTATAGGATTTTCAAAACTAAAAAAATCAAAGTAAAATGAAAATTTGACCAGCGCAACGCACGATGTGGAAAAAGTGAAAAGAAGGACAACGTGGGTTTTTGAAAGCCTTAAACGATAAAAAATTTCATTTTTAAATCAAAATATGAAAAAAGATAAGAAAACAGAAATTATGCTCCTAAAATTAATAACAACCAAATAAGTGGCAGTAAAGTGTTTAATAACAAAATTTGTTTGCTTAGGCTTCACACTTTTTGTCAATTCTAAAAGCAAGGCTATGAAAAAAAGGGTGTTTTAAGACCAATGCAATGGAATTTGTACTGTATTTTGCAAAATCTGAATAAGCAGTCCCAGAATGAGATACATAAATAAATGCAATATACGTTTAATATAATAGTGTTGAACATAATGTAGAAAAGTTCACATTTTGGAAAAAAGGAGTACGAAGCACGAGATACGTGATGAGAATGTGTTCGTTAAAACTGAAAAAGCTTTAACAAAAGATAACTCACAATCACTAAATTACAGTTGTCCACGCTTTGTTCGTTTCTTTTAAAAAGTCTGTGAACAAATGTGGGGGAAATACAAAAAACGAGCGCGTACATGTAGGTAAATGCATTGCAGAGAGCAAAGTGCGAGATAAATATATTACCGAGCGCGAGACGCGAGAACCAAGAGTCGCGGGCCCTGAGCACGCTCAAACTTGCTAGCGCAGCAAGTCGTGATTTTATTTTCTGTTTCAATCTAGCATATCTGTCGATTAAAATATGAAAGTTAAAATTAACTTAAATAGATAATTTAGAATAATAAAACATGTTTCCAATGAATACTGCACACGAAAATTCTCTACTCTTTTTGTGATTACAAGTGCATTTACATTATAACTTCGAGTTATAGCCGTTTTGTATGCATGCTTCTACCTTGGGTCACTCCATATCGAATTTCATAAGGTTTCTAACTGTTCGAAAAAAATATGTCTAGCTTTCCTTCCGAATTTGATTATGTGGAAATCTGTCAAAAAAATACAGGCACCTCGATTTTCGAACAGATTTGCATAAAAATCACAGCAGAAAAAATATTAAAAATATGAGACAACCTGCATGTTGCAGGTGAAGGTTTTGCCATTACCGAAAGAAAGTTTCAATATGTTCAGATGATTAGCGATTATTTCCTGGTAAATGAAAGGTGAAGAAGTACCATAATCATATGATCATTTCCGAATACTCAACTTTGAATGGCTCTAATTCACTGAAAATAAATGATGACATTTCTAAAAAAAAATATGGTTTCGTTGATCCTTTCTGTGCACAACGGTGAAATTTAGAGCAAAAATAGTCATTTGGTAATAAGTTATTAAGAAAACCGTAGGGAGGTGTCATCTCCAAAACTAAGGAACGTACAGAAATTATTCTTGAAGAAAAGTACACATTTTTTGCTTCTGATATTGTTGTATGTATTATCAATAAGCAAAATGTTGCACTTGAATGTAAAAAAGACTTTGCGATAATCGTGGCAACCGCATTCTCAGCAGAGCACTTTGATGACGCTACTGCTACGCGTGCAATACGACCATTTCTCATACTCAGGCTGTTTACACAGTCCCTAATCACTCATGAAAAAAAGGCATACTTAGTTTCGGAGATGAAACCTCCCCACGGTTTTGTCAATAACTTATTAATCAATGATTATTTTTTTATATTAATTTTACCATTGTGCACAGAAAGGATCAACGACAACGTACATTATCTTCAGAATTAAAAGGCCGGATAATGCAGCTCGCCGAGCGCGCGAAATGCTGTAAAAGTATTGTCCAACTTGGTCGAAAAGGCGCATCTTTTTTCTCTTAGACATTTTTTCGTAAAAACAATAATTTTCAAAATAAAAAATGAAAACTAATTTTTTTTGCTCTGCAAAAATCAGTAAATTTAATGTTTTATAAAACTTAAACTACCGTTTATCGGAAAATAATAGACCAAATCACTTGAAATGTTAAATGGTAGTTCGTGACTTCTCACCGACGCCATCGATATGAATCACAGTAACGTAGCTATCTATTGTTTAATAATATCGATCGACCTGAAAAACCGTGTTTTCTGCATTTCACGTAGGAAGGAAGTTTTTTATTTCACCGAGTCTTGCTTAAAGAAACATATGTTCATAATCTTCAATATTAAGCTAAATTTTGAGCCAAATTTGACATCGATCCAATGAAAATTGTAGACATCGGCGCGCGCGCCCGGAGAATCTCAGCGCTCGCAGAACCTTCGACACTGGCCAAATTTGAATGTTTTGCGGACCCGTGATCCATTGATTACAGCACATAATTGTTGTTCACAATTGATTTATCGATATTTTTACCCATGTGCAAGCGTTTCGCGTACTATTGTACTCGAGAAGTTGTTTCTGCTATTCGCAAATAGTAGATTCAAAAACCGCGCTAGCTCGCGTGCACCGATAAAGAATTGAATCGTGTCCACAGCTTGTCTTTTGTTTATCACTGCGCTTCTTCTGTTTCAGAGTATATCGCGTAGTATATTTTTATGTTCTGTCAAATCACGTTGAAAGATGTCGGGCGTGAAAAGTCATGAAAACATAGGTCGGAAACAATCGAAAACTACTGATTCTTGGGCTCAAAACGTCAGGAAAACATCGAAAAATTCTGTATGTATCATTTTTATAACACGGAAAGAAAACACAGGAAGCAAATGACACTGCCCGCGCGTTAAATCAATTGTGAACAACAATAATGTGCTGTAATCAACGGATCATGGGTCCGCGAAACATTCACGTTTGGCCAGTGTCGAAGGTTCTGCGAGCGCTGAGATTCTCCGGCTGCGTGCGCCGATGCTTTTCTTTAAAACTCCATAACTCCTACAATTTTCATTGGATCGATGTCAAATTTGGTTCCAAACTTGGCCAAATATTGACGATCATAAAGATATGTTTCTTAAATCGAGACCTGGTAAACCAAAAACTTCCTTCCTACGTGAAATGTAAAAAACACGGTTTTTCGGGTCGATCGATACATCGATCGATATTATTAATCCATACATCGCTACGTTACTTTCATTCACATCGTTGTTTTCGGTAAGAAGTTACGAACTTCCATTTCACATTTCAAGTAATTTGGTCTATTACTTTCCGAGAAAAAGCAGTTTAAGTTTTATAAAACATTGAATATATCGATTTTTGCAGGGCAAACAAAATTAGTTTTCATTTCTAATTTTTTAAACTATTTTTTTACGAAATAAATGGCTGAGAGAAAAAATATGCGCCTCGACAAGCCGCGTCGAGTCATATATTTTTTTAATGGAAATTTGCGATTTCCATTTTCGACCAAGTTGGACAATACTTTTACAGAATTTCGCGCGCTCGGCGAGTTGTATTATTCGACTCTTCAATTGTCATAGGTTATTTTAAGTGACTTAAAGCCATTCACAGTTGAGTATTCGGAGGCGATCATATGATTATGGTACTTTTTCACCTTTCATTCTCCAAGAAATAATCGCTAATCCTCTCAAAATTTTTAAACTCTGTATCAGCATTGGAAAAACCTTCAGCTGCAACACGCGTATTGTCTCATATTTTTAACATTTTTTTCTGCTGAGGTTTTGATAAAAATCTGTGTATGTGAAAATCTGTATGTGTGTTTTCCGCACAATTTTAGGTCGATACCTCAAAGATTGAGCTGGCGCATGGGGGGTCCCCTTTATCATTTAAAATACATTGGAAAAATGTTTATTTTCTTATTTTTGCAATTTGTATAACTAAAAAATTTTGTTTGAATATTTTTTTTTGGATGTTCGTACAGTAAATTAAATTCTCTACAAAAAGTTTATCTTAAAATTTTTTCGTAAACTTAATGGGAAAGAAGTTACAGTGCATAGAAGAAGAGGCAAAACATTAAACAATCGAATATTGAGAACAATTAATTTTGTTTAAGAAAATTTTTTCTTTTCTATGTTTAAAATAATAATAATAAAAATATTCTTTGATTTCTGAACACTATTTTATATGCAAATTGGTTAATTTTAATTTTCCAAACGGAATTTGTTCTCTCATTGGTTGCTTCAAAAATTCAAAATATTGCTTCGATTTTATTGTTGTATCAGTTGAAATTAAATTAAAAATGGTTAAATTATTAAAAACAAAAGAAAGTGTAAGTGATAAGAAACGTATCGAAGTTGATGATCAAAAGTTGGATTTACTGTGCAGAAAAGATGTAAGTGACTTTGTTACGAAAACATCTATTACTCTATTCGAACAATATGAGTTATCGAGTGATATAACTTGTTTATCTGCATTAAAAAATATGAAAGTAGTTAACGATGTTGCGGAGAGAGCAGTTTCTCTAGTTGAACAATTTAATCAGTTTGGAACTAAAAATGTAGATTAAAACCATATTTGTGGAAAATTGTGTAGCAGCATCGCAAATTATTTCCGCCTAACAATAAATAAAATTATATAAATTTTACAATTCAAAAGTAAGAAATAAATAAGAAAAGTCTATGTATACGTTGAGAAAGTGAATAAATGAAATATAAAAACTAAATTGGCCTATAAATGAATTTAAACAAATGAATCTTTCTGTGATTTGCATTTTCATTTATTTCCTCTTCTTCTGCGCACTATAACTTTTTTCCATTGAGTTTACGGAAAAAATTCAAGAGGAGCTTTTTGTAGAAAATTTAATTTCGGGTAAGAATATTCAAAGGAACATTAAAAAAAATTTTACTTATAATTATTTTAAAAATAAGAAAAAAAAATTTTCAATGTATTTTAAATGGAAAAGGGGACCCCCCATGCGCCCGCTCAATTTTTGAGATATCGAGCCGCAATTTTGGGATAATTTTTTTTTTGTGTCAAAGAAACTTTTAAGGCACATTTATGAAAAAAAGAAAAGTTTTTCTTATCTGGCACAGTCTAATACGATTCTTGGTGAAGCGATTTTTTCTTAATCTTTCTGATCAATGGATTTAAAAAGAATGTGGTTGAATATTTAGCAACTTTTTTTATACAAAATTTTCATTAAATTTATATGGAAATATGGCAAGGTACTAGTGTGAATAATAGTTTACTGAAAAACTTGTACCAGCGATATATTTTGGAAAATGCGTCACACGACTTGCGGTGTCCAGTCCGGAGCTTGAAAGCAACGACGAAGCTTTTCAATACATGGTAGAGGTTGGAGGTAAGGGGCGCGTGGGATTCGTGGCTTAAGGAGGACTTTATGGTAAGCAGCTTCGATTTTCCGTTAAGGTTACGGACTGTGGATATAAGCGAACGAGACCGGCTTACAGGCCCGAAGTCTTTCCTATGGATTTCGAGGATAACCCTGCTGCGATAACATTTTCTTTTACTTACGTAAGCCGTCCACGCCACGGACCTAGACCCTTATCGTATCTTGACGCTCGTTTCTTTCCTTAACTCTCTAAATTCTTTTCTTTGTTCTCTTTCATTTTTTCTCTTTAGTCTATTTTATAAACTTTTGACATTCTACGTATTCTTCACCATAAAATTACAGCCATCTACATCTACCTCGTAAGGACCTTAAATAAAGGGAATTAGATTCCTGAAATTCAGGTTGGGACTATCTGAAATTCAGAGAGGCGTGACCTGAAATTCAGGTAGACCCGCTCTTCAATTATGAATATATGTGTACTGAAAACTAATGTAACCTTAAGTTAATACTCTATCCTAACTGAAATTAAGGGTAATATTCTAACTAAAACCCAGAAATTGCTCACGCCTAACCGACACTCCTGTGCTGTTCTTATACAGTTTTTCATTTTACAAAATATACATTTTGGGTTTTTAACTTGCAAGAAAGTACAAGAAAAGATGGGGAAAACCCGGTATAAAGGGGGCAGGTGGGGTACAAAAGCTTTGGAAAATTGCGTTACGTAATATATCGAAACGACGCTCACGTTCCAAAGTAAAAAGTTTCATGAAAATTCAATTATTTTAATGGGTTTAATAATCCAAATATTGGTTGACAACTGGAACTGATTTTACTCCAGCACTTTCTTAAATCCGCGAAACTAAAACTTCAAGAATCATGGAAACATACTAACATAGCCGACTCCGAACAACGCGACATGCAGTATTGGAGTCGGACGCGACTAGCATAAATGGCCACAAGCTGTATAGTAGCGCAAGCGTTGTGTGGTAGTACGCAACTGAAATTCAGTTAAATGTAAATGTAAATGAAATAACGTAAAGCATACTTTACTTTATTCCAGCATTTTTACTGTGTAAAGACAATTATTTTAATTTTATATTTTGGGGATAGTCGCTGCAGCACCCGAAGGCGAACATTTCGATCACCAACATAATTCGTTTCTTAAAATCTTGGAGAAGGATACCAGGCCTTGAGTGTGCATTGGAGACTACTGTTTGAAAATTGCAGTTCCAGCAAATTACATATTTATATATATATATACAGGGTGATTTGTTTAACTTGAAACGTTCAAATATCTCGAAAAATCGGCACCCTAGGAAAAACTGTTACGGACCAAAATTTAGTCACTCTGAGGAGTACATACACCTAGGGTGGGGGTGGGAGGAAATTTTGAAAAAATTGTTAAAAAAAATTCGAAACGAGAAAAATGTTTGATACAAATCATACGCATTTTTATCCAAATAATTCGAATACGCAATAAAAAACATGGGTTCCCATGTAAGATTTCAAACTTTTTCCCACCCTAGGGGGCGGTGTGTGGGAACCGATTTTAACATCAGTGTATGTACCCCTCAGGGTGATTATATTTTGTTTAATAACATTTTTTCATATAGTGCCTATTTTTAGAGATATTTGAAATATATATATTTCAAATATCTCTAATA
>JAAAKG020066251.1:0-17566 GCA_010014905.2 Druon quercuslanigerum
GATTTTAAACTTTTGTTAATCATAAACGTGCCCAATAGAAAATTATCTTTAGTTTTTAAAAGAATGTCCAGTTTTGTAACTTAACATTTGGAAAAGAACATTAACAATAAACTTCAATGTTCTACATTAGTCTAAAAATTATGAAAATTCCTATTTAATCATCACCGAGGCTGTCCCCCTATTTTCCCGTTTATCCACCTAAATGTTCATATTTTGGCTCGAAAATTCAAGAATTTTGTAGAAATGTCAATTAATTGGTTGACAATTACTGTACTTTGTTGAAAATTTATCTTTGTTGTCAACAAATTTTTGTTACTAAAAATGCAACTGTTTCGTTGAAAATTAATCTGTTTCAGTTGAGCATTTAAGTGTTTTGTTGAATTTTTCTTTTTTTTTTTTGTTAAATCCAACTGTGTTTTATTTTCAATATTAATTTTTTTTATATGAAAAATCGTCTTTATGACTTCATAATTTAAAAGACTGATTGAAATTTATTTTTTGACTACATTTTTTTTTTAATACTCAACTAATTTGTTGAACATTCATTTTATTGGTTAAAAAAATCATATATTTTTGTTGAAATCTTACATTTTTTGGTTAAAAATAAATAAATATTCGTATTTTTGACCAAAAAAATCAACACTTCGGTAAAAAATGTATGTATTTTGTTCAAAATTCTTTTTTTGTAAGAAAATATTTTTTTTGTGCTAAAAATGCAACTGTTTGGTTGCAAATTTGTTTGCCAAATCCATCTGTTTTTGCGTTTTAAGTATTTAAGTCTTTTGTTGAACATTAATTTTTTCGGTTTGAAAAGTCATTCCTTCCTCTAAAAATTTCACCATTTTAAGTTAAAAATGCAACTGTCTGATTAAACATTAATCTGTTTTGACTAAAAATGTACTTTTTAGATGAAAATTTAAATTATTAATAGAAAAATTTTAATTTTCATATCTAAAATTCTACATCGTCACATAAAATTCAAATATTTGGCAAAAAATGTATGTGTTTTATTTAAAATTCAATTTAGTTGGAAGAAAATAAATTTTTTGGTTAAAAATGCAACTGGTTGGTTAAAAATAATTCTGTTTTACTTCAGGATTTAAAAATTTTGTTGATCATTTCTTTTTCTTTTGTTAAATCCAACTGTTTTTTGTTTTCCTTTAAACATTTTATTAAAAAATTGTTATTTTTTGTTATTAAAAACGTAACAGTCTAGTAAAGGATTCATATAAATTTTGGTTGAATATTAATTATTTTGTTGAAAATAAAACCATTTTCTGCAATACATTCGTATTTTTGGCTTAAACATTCATCAAAGTGAAAAGAAAGAAAGGATTTAGTTGAAAATTAATATACTTGGGTTAAAAATTCAACTGCTTTGTAAAAAAATTCGTCCTTTTAATTTTAAAATTCAATTTTTATTTAAAATTGATCATCTGAGTTGAAAATTAAACTATTTGGTTCAAATTGTATGTTATTCGTAGAAAATTCATCTTCTTAGTTGAAAACATAATCATTCGGTAAAAAATATATGTTTTTTGTTGAGAATTCACATTTTTTGGAAGAAAATTAATCTTTTTT
This sequence comes from Druon quercuslanigerum, assembly GCA_010014905.2. Lineage (NCBI taxonomy): Eukaryota > Metazoa > Arthropoda > Insecta > Hymenoptera > Cynipidae > Druon > Druon quercuslanigerum. The sequence continues at coordinate 1,582 of JAAAKG020066251.1, forward strand.
GGTATCATCTTTTCGAAACAGCAAAATAATGTCATCGCTCAAAGAGTGTCCAGTGGTGATGTGAAGAGTCTGAGGCCTGTTCTAGCGGTCATTCATAAACTGATTTAAATTTATATAGTGATTTTTTAATTTAAGTATAAATTAAAACTTGCCTTCAATATGCTGATAAAATTAAGTTTATTATACATATAAATTTACAATATTAAACATACATGTGAGTAGATATCAAATGTTACTAACCTATTTGAATTACATATATAGGAATATGACGTAATAAAATAATATTGATCTCTAACATAAGCTTTTATTTATAAATTCAGCTTTTATTTCGTAAGCTCATTTGTAATGTGAAAGTGGATATCGATTATGTATCGATGTATTTGTGCCCTAAAATTTTGTATTTGATTTTTCCAGCGGCTGAAAAGTAATTTTTGAACTCTTTTTTTTTAATATTGATTGAAATTACAATTCTGAAAAATGTATCATTTTAAGTGAGAAACTGTTTTACCAGCACTTTCCCGATCTGTTTTCAACTCATTCTTATATTCGCGTATTACCATCCGCACGAAAGGAAGGAAACTCTATTTTATAAAATATAAACAGATAAATAATTAATATATCAGTATAATAAACGAACTAATTAATGCGAAATGGATAAAGAATTAAACGATTTCATTTTTTCATTTTTTAACTTTCCTGGATTTTTCAACCCACTTCAAATGCAACAGAGAAAAATTTAAGAATTCGCAATAAACATTCTTTTAAATAATCCCTAATATTAGAGTAATCTGTTTTTTCCCATTTCTTTAATAATTCCATTAATTTATTTAGACTAAAAACACTTTAAACCCCTTTCTTCATTTGAATAATCCCGGGTGGGAAGTACCACGTGATCTGCAGCCAATCGTCGTGCAAAATCGCGACGAAGATCGGAAAAGGATCAAAAACAACCGATCGAAAGTATCGTTCGTCCGCGGTTGACATATTTTCAACTTTGCTTGCAAATTTAAGTTTTATAGCTAGTTCAATTCCCTGTAAATAATAAATTACACCCACGCGACGATTGTAGAATTTCGGAGTGCATTTTGTGTTAGAAAATTTCTTAAGAAAAGGAGTGTTTTAGGAGTTTTACGGCAGCGATCGATGTGGAATTAAGTTGGATGAAAATGGCGACAAACAGATCGGTTGAACTCGTTGATGTTGTCCTCGGTCGTTGATTCCTCGTTGCGTCATTGTAATTCAGGTATGAATTCCAGACACACCTCTCGTTTTGACGCACGTAAAATAAATGTCCTTACACAAAGAGAATTCAACCCTCCATTTTGGTTTTTATACGTAACTGTAAAACAAATTCCATACATTATTAAGCTCGTTATTTTTGTTGGGAGTTTACATTATTTACTTTGTGTTTAACAATGCAAATCGTACGTCTTTTTCCGGGTTTTAAATTATTTAAAGACAATTTTAAGAAAGTTTGTATTATATATTTTAACTGAATTTTTTGGAGCAACTGACTATAATTAATTATATATCATAGATAGATAGATTGGTCTAAATAATTCTACATTAAAGTAATTACCAGGTGTCTAGTATCTATTGTGCTCGAAAAAAATGCCTCGACAATTCCACGTTTTTCCAGATATATATATATATATATATTTATTGTATAGAGTTTTGCGAGGTTATTATGTAGAATTTTTTTTCAGTTTTTAGGTATACAATTAATATGTTCAATTTAGAAAGCACAGAAATTATTCATAAGCCCATCTAAAATCAATAGTTACATTTCTAGTTAAAAAATTAATTTTCCACCATAGATGAACTTTCTAATCAAATCTTGAAATATTGGAGTATTGGAATATCAACTGGAATAGTTACATTTTCAGTTAAACAAATAATTTGTTATCAAAGAAGAAACGAACTTAAAACAAAACAGTTAAATTTTCAACCAAACATATGCATTTTCCATTAAAATCACGAGTCTTAAAATAAAAATAAATTTTTACCCAAGAAGAGTTCGGTTTTCAAGTAATAAACATGAATTCTCAACGAAAAATGTTATAGATGATATTTCAGCTAAAAAAAGATTTTTATTCCTAATCAAAAACAGTTTAATGCCACCGAAAAATAGGAGTCAACAAATTATAATTGGGGGTGTAACTCAGTGGTAGAGTGTCCGCTTCGCATGCGGAAAGTCCTGGGTTCAAATCCCAGCTCCTCCATTAAATTTAACTTTTTTGTCAAATTTGTTTGACTAAAATCAGGAAACTGAGAGTAATAAAACAGTTTGCCTTACTGAATTTCAAACTCGCAATTTTGCAATTAGAAACATTTTTTATCACACAATTGATATTATTATGGAAGATTGTTCAGTTAAAGGTTAAAGACACTTGACACTTATCTGTTTCCTACTTTACCGACATTTTGTTAGATCCTCTAATTCTACGAGAAATTAGATAGCAAGCCGACAATTTGGCAACAAAAATATGTTTGTTGAAATATTTTGTTTGTATCTGAAAATTTATTAACAAATCAAAGTCCCTTTTCTTTGTTTTCTCAAACTTTCAGCACAATCTCATTTTATGTGGAACTGGTGTGAAAACAAAAAATGTCGGTAAAATAGGAATCGGATAAGTGTCACATGTTCTTTAGAGAGAACAAAAATGAAAAAGGTAAATATTCAACGAAAAAAAAAAGAATAGTTAAGTTTTCAGTTAAAAAAATGAATTTCCAACCAAAAAGAATCAAATGTAAAAAAAAAGTTAAAGCCAGTATTACAAAGCTACTTTTATAAATAAAAAAACATTGTTATTTAATTTTATATTGCCATTTCTTTTACTTGGAATGCTTTAGAAGAAATTCTGACTTTAAAAAAGATTCTTTCACATTTCCTGTATTCTGAAAGATTTTTACGTCCTCCTTAAATATATATATCACTTGATAACATTGCAGTAATTTTGTTTTTGTTAATGCTGAAACAATCTTTTCAGATTATTACACTTCCCAATAGGAAAAGAAATATGTAATCCAAAAAAATCAGACATTTCTAAACATTTTAATTTCAAATCATCACATGGCGTGTATAGGCAAATCGGCAGATTGGAACGAATCTTGAACTTGTGTGACTATTTTAAAAATTCTTTTAAGATCGAAAGGAAATCCACTTTCTCATGAATCATTTTATGCGCCGAAATCTGAGCACAAAAAATTCATAAATCAAAATTAGCTTATGCTAATTCACATAATACCTGAAAATAAAAACCTTAGATATACTTGTATATACAAAAAGTCATTTGGTCTAATTCTTCATTCATCGGTGAAAGTTTTTAGTTTTTGTTTTTATAAACCTATCCAAAACTTTTTATATTTTGCGAAACTTTTTTTAATAATATCAATTATAACTATCATTAATTTAAAATCTTACTTATCTGAAAAATATTGTTAGGAAAAATCCTCATGAATTTTGCTCCTAATCAAGAAATCTTTATGCAATGCACCTAATCTCAATTTTTTCTTAATTAAATAAAATTCCCTAACATTTTTTAACGATTTTAACGGTATCCCAATCATATTTAACTCAATTTCTATTAATTATTTTATAGTATATAAATTTATCTGTGACTGTGCATTTAGATTTCAGCTCAATTTATCAGAGAAAGAACTATTTATTGAAAGTTATCAACAATCATCTTTCTTAAAAATGTGCTTTTAAACGTACCTTTATCTTCTAAAAGTAAACGTACTGAAATTTTAATAAAAATGTTTGATACATAATATTTACCTAATTATTAAATATTTTAATTTAGCTTAGAGTATTATTACATTTTCCAAAGGAATCTTAACGTTTTGTAATAAGTTTTCAGCAAATTAACCAGTTTCAAATTTACAGAAATCCGCTTGTAATTAACAGAAAACGCACAGAAACTAAATTTCGTTTTGAAACTTATGTGCACTACAAATGTGATTCATCTCTGAAATTCATATTTTCCTTTATTGGTTTGAAATATTGAGAAAAAAATACTTCTGTTGATTTTTTTAAATCCCATTTAAAAAAATCATAGTCCATACTTCACAACCGATGGCTTACAAGTTTTAAAAAATTTCGGAGAAAGGCAGCAAATTTTTTATATGCTTCGTAAAAAACTTATCCGATGACTTAGTAGAAACACAGTTGATAGTACGTAAAATTATTACGCGTGATTGACTCTTCTGGATATATTTCTGTACTTATTTTAAAACATTTATTGCAATTAAAAATATGTTCATATCTTTATATTTTTTAAATTTAAGGCTTGGAATTGATAATTTCATTTTTATACATCACAAAATTTAGCATTTCAGTTTAAAAACCTTAAAATTAAATAATTTTAATCGGTTATGAGATATTCGAAATTGATGTAAGTGAAAATTAAACAATTTATAATTTAAAGAGCTTAAAATTGTGCAATTTCAAATTGAGAATGAGAATAAACTAAAAAACAATGCAGACTCCTTTAAAATAGGGGAATATAAATTGCTAAGCGTATGGAATTTTTCAAAATGTTGAATGAAGTGTTGACCGTGTAAAAAGTAGAATAATAGATTGCAACATTTAAAAAAATCCGTTTTTAATTGAAAGCCACCATGAATTAAAATTTTGTAATTATTTAATTGTAAACGCTACAATTTAATAATTTAAAATTTAATGTACATTTTTTAAAATTTTAGTTCAGAAATGGTTTAAGTGATAAAGTGTTCTTATTTGAATTCGAAAATTCCGATTACTGGGATTATTGGAAATAAAATGTAATTTTAAATAAAGATGATAAAATCTACATGACTTTTAAATTTTAAAACACTGACTTTTTGCATTATAATAAATGCATGCATTTTGAATGACTTTTTATTTATTTGAATTCAAAAATTTTTAATGTAAAATGACTCGAATGTATATCTTATCATATAGAACACGAAAGAAATAATTTTTCGTTAATTTTTTTAAAAAACAATAAACCATTAAAAAATATATCATTTTTTAACACTTCGACGATCATTATAGGATTTTAAAAAGTATTTAACACTTGGAGATATTATTAACCAAATTAAAAAATGTACTAACACTACAAATTTTCCTTTTGTCTATCAGTATTTTGTTATTAAATAAATAAAAAAAAAGTATTTTAAGTGATTTTCTTAACAGGTTATGTACTATTTTTATGTACTTATAATACCAGGGAATGCTAAACGTCGCTAATCCATGCATACTTCCATTAGATTATTACATGCACATGTAGAACCCTCTATTTTTTCATACGATGGCTATTAAACTGAACCATCCACCAACATAAGAAAAAATAATTAATTTTATCGGTCGTACATTTGTCCTCTAGAAAGGTTTTTTATTTCTGTAAAATTCAGGATAAATTCATTAGACTTCAAAAAAATCCAGGTCAAATTCAAAAGAATTCAAAATGGACTGGAATAAATTGAACAAATTCATTTTATTTCCGTAAAATTGCAATTAATTTAGAGGAATTTATGATGAACGAGAAGAGTTGTATGATGAAGTTCAAAAACGCCAAGGCGAATTAAAAAAATTAAAGAATATTAAAAAAAACTCCATTTAATTCAGTAACTTTTGAAAGGAGCTTAGAAAAATTCAAGGGAGTTCAAAGAAATTTTACGAAATGTATAAGAATTCAAGGTGAGGTTGAAAGACTCCGGATCAATTGACTAAAAAAATGTAATTAAGAAAAATCCATTGACTTAGGTGGAATTGAATAAATTTAGAAGAATTAAAAACATTCAAGATAATTCCAAAGAATTTAAAAGAATTCAGGCTGAATTTCAAAAAATTTCAAATATTTGAAAACCTAGAAAATTCTAACCAAGAAAGTGATTAATGACTACGATACAATTCAAAAGAATTTAAATAAATTGGAAAAATTAAAGATGAAAACATTCAAAAAAATCCATTTATTTCAGTAAAATTGGAGTAAATTTAGAAGCATTTAAGGGAAATGAGCTGAATTCGATGAACTTCATCAAAAATCAAGCTGATTTTAAAAACTAATTAAGTGCATTGAAAACAATTCAAAAATATGAAAAAATTCATTGAATTCAGTAAGTTAGAAATAAGTTCAAAACAAATTTTTTAATTTAAGGTGAGTTTACAAGACTTGAGGATGAATGAATCCAAAAAAATCTGTTCAATCCATTGATTGATTTGAGTAAAATTGAGTGAATCTAGAAGAATTCAGAAGAATTAAAAATAATTCAGAATTAATTAATAAGAATTCAGGACGAATTTCAAAAAAAATATTTGAAAATCTTTTTAAATCTTTGAAGTCCTACGAAATCCCTCAGTTCTTGTGAAATCTGTTTAAATAAACTATGTAATTTTGTTAAATCTTTTTTTTTATTAACAAATTTTTTTAAAATTTAAATTTTTTCAAATCTATGAAACCTTACAAAATACCTTAGTTCTCGTAAATAAATTCTTTGAAATCTATTAAAATGGTATACAATTCCGTGAAATACTAGTATATTTCCTTAAATTCTGGAAAATGTATAAAAATACATTGAGAGCTTTAGATTCCTTTAAAATAAGGGAAATCCTCGAAAATCTAATAAACTCATGTGAAACCTTTTAAAATATCCATATATTTCGAAATTCCAGAAATTTCTTTTTCTCTTCAAATTAATGAAATTAATCAAAAATTCCTTTGAACCTTTAAAAATTCCCTATACATTTTAAATGTAAAGCTCTTCAAAATGCTTTAGAGGTTTTAAAAATACCGTAAAATCTTAAAAATTCATGCAAATTATTGAAATCTATTAAAAATTTCTAAGAATCTTTAAAAAGCACCCAGGAATATTATTTCAAAATAATTTAAGACAATTCAGAAATAGGTATAGATCTGAACTGAACAGTGATCAACTCATGAGTTCATTTATTGAAAGAAAACTGACTATTGCGAGCTTTTCATTCAAAAAAGTGGCTAAAAAGTTATTTTAGAAAAAAGTGACTAATAGTGACTGTGTGGCAGCCCTGACTATTTTTTACAGTTACTTCTTACAGAAACTCCCTGACTTTTGCTATTTTTATTAAATGCCTAAATCTTGGAAGCTTTGATCTTATTATAAATTGTTATGAAGTTCCATAATGGGCCTGCTATAAAAATGTAATACTCGATTAAAAAAATAAATTCATCAAACTAGCTTTCCTTTCACAGAAGACGATGGAATGGACGGATCGAGTCCACTCTACCATCGGTACGGAGAACAAAGCATCTCTAGTCGAGAAGGAAGCCACCACTCCCAAAAACTGGCCCTCTTCCGACCTAATTTTGATACCGTAGACCTTGGGTACCACACTCTAGACAACAATGTATGTCGCATATCGTCATCGCCTTCCACGGCCATCCCCGCCCGGAAACAGCTTTTCCAACAAAGACACATCTACGCCCTAGGACTTTGCGACCTGGACGACACCCAGCTCCTAAAAATCTTCAGCTGGCTCTCCACCAGAGATCGTTGTGCCCTATCGCAAACATGCAGACGCCTTTGGGAGATCGCGTGGCACCCTTCCCTCTGGAAAGAAGTCGAAGTACGTCATCCGCAAAGCGCTTCCATCGCTCTGAATACTCTTGCTCGACGCGGTCTCTACACCTCAATCCGTCGTCTCGTCCTGGACGGAGCCACCAGCCTCTCAGGAATTTTCGACTCCCTTCCCTTCTCCAGTCTAACTTCCTTATCCATCAGACACTCCAAACGCGTCAGCGACTCAAATGTAACGAACATCCTGGACAACTGCGTTCACCTCAAGAATTTAGATCTAACAGACTGTGGCAGCATAACGAAAGCATACACCAGAATTGCCACTTTACAACTCCAGACTCTCGACCTCAGCGATTGCCACGAAGTCAACGACTCCGGATTAGTCCTGAGTCTCTCTAGAATGCCTCATCTTTCTTGTCTTTACCTTCGAAGGTGCTTTTGCATCACTGACACGAGTCTCGTAGCTATTGCCTCGTACTGCGGAGGACTACGACAATTATCCGTTTCCGATTGTGCGAGAATCACAGACTTTGGAGTTCGAGAACTCGCCGCATGTCTGGGACCATCTTTACGATACTTTTCCGTGGGGAAATGCGATCAAGTATCGGATGCGGGCCTTTTGGTTGTCGCTAGACACTGTTATAAGTTAAGATATTTAAACGCACGGGGCTGCGAGGCTCTCAGCGATAGCGCTACTGTAGCTTTAGCTCGGGGATGTCCAAGAATTAGAGCCCTGGACTTAGGAAAATGCGACATTGGGGACGCCACCCTGGAAGCTCTCTCGACAGGGTGTCCCAATTTGAAGAAACTTTCGCTCTGTGGATGCGAACGAATCTCGGACACGGGCCTTGAGGCGCTTGCTTATTATGTCAGGGGCCTTCAGCAACTTAATATTGGCGAGTGCCCTCGGGTTACGTGGGTGGGATATCGAGCCGTGAAACGATACTGTCGAAGATGCGTAATTGAACATACTAATCCTGGATTCTCCAGCTGATAAGATCTGATGCTTTTTTAAAAAATTGAATTAGTTTTTATTGATTAGGAATCATTTTTGTTGGACAGTTGTTAAGGATGATTTTCTGACGTTCAGGTAAATTTGATTAAAAATAGCAAAGTTTTGATCCAGATTTCGTGATTAAGGACAATTTAGATAAACCGATACCTCTATCAATCTGTTAAATGAAATTCTCTCTAAAACGAACACTTTGACGTTGGTCGTTTAAAATGATTCCTTGGTTTTTAGCGGCGAATAGCGGACAGGTGTACTCATTAATACTTTATAGTCTTTTATTTCTGACTGTCTAAGCTCACTTAAAATAGTTGTACTATGCTCACCGAATTACGTTGAACTTAGACACGGCCTTTATTTAGAATTATTTGTAATTCATTCGACTTTTCTTTCATTCTTTTGAGATCTTTGATTGCATCTGAATACTTTTGATTATCTTGCATTGCTTGTAAGCTTTTTTTTATTCTTTTGGATTGTTGTGACTTCCTTGACAGGGCGTCTACTCAAATCCTAAAAAAATTAGCTGATAATTCCAGGTTTTTTCCAGATATATCAGATTTTCCCAGATATAATTTTTCATATTTATATATTAAATTTAATTTAAACCGCTCCAAAGTCCTAACTTTTCAAGTAAAATAACTGAATTTTCAAGAAGACATACGAATGTTGAACCTGAAAGAAAACAAATGCTAAACCATAGGGATGAATTTTTAACTAAAATAATAAATATTCAACTGGAACAAATTAATTTTAAAACAAAAAGATGAATTTTTGACAAGAGTTTAACTTTCAATCAAAAAAATTAATTTTCAGCTGAAATGTTGAATACTTAATTGGAATATTTACATTTTCAATCGAAAATAATTTTCTACTAAAAAACGATTTTTCAACAAAATAGTTCAATTTTCAGTTGAAAAGATCCATTTTAAACGAATCTGATGAATTTTCGACTGAAATAGTTGAATATTAAACTAGAAGGATGAATTTTTAACCTAGAAGATTACTTTCCACCCAAAAGATGAATTTTCAATAAAATACATGAATTTTCAACTAAAAAGATACATTTTCAACAAAAAATTTAAAAAGTAAACTTTTCAGTTAAAAAAGTTAATTTTCAACCAACCAGCTGAAATTTAAAATAAAATTATCAAATATTCAATTGAAACAGTTACATTAAATAGTTAAGATGATAAATCTTCAACTGGAATACTATTACCAAACCAAATTATGAATCTTCAACTAAGATTATTTTCTGCACTTTTAAGTAGATAGATGAATTTTTAACTAAATATTTGAACTTTTAATAAAAAAACATGAATTTAAAAAAAAAAAAAAACAACAACAACAATATTTCAACAAAATGCATCAATTTTAAATGTTAAGTGGAATTTTCAACTAATAATGATAAATTTTTAACCAAATATATGATTTTCTAACTAAAAGAGAGAAATAATCAACCAAAAAATTTTAACCAAAAATTGAATAATTAAATTTTGAGTTAAAAATTTGATATTCAACTATAGAGATGAATTTTCAATTAAAATTATGAATTATTCAATTGAAATAGTTACATTATTAGTTTAAAGTTATTAGTTTATTAGTTATTATTAGTTTACATTAATAGTTGAAGTTCCAACAAAAATACTTAAAAGTTACAACTGAAATAGTTCTATGTTCAGTTATAAACATTTATTTTCAGCAAACGAATTTTTTTTTTATCAAAAATAGTTAAATTCAGTTAAAAATACGGCTTACCAACATGAGTTTCATTTGTAATAAGGAAAGATGTGTTTGGTGACGAGAGAGAAAACATTGCAAACAAATTGATGAATTTTCAAGCAAAACGACGATTGCTCAAACAAGGAGATTAATTGTATACCATTAGAGAATTAATTTTTTAACAAAATACATGAATTTTGGGCTAGAAACTTCATTTTTCAATTGAAAAAGATCAATTCACAAAAAACAGAGTACTTAAATTTTCAAATAAAAAAATTATTTTAAAAAAAGGATTTTCAACCAAATTGTTGAATAGTTTCGAAAAAATTTCCTGGCTTAAGACGCCCTGCCTGAAATCTTAAGAATTACTTGAATTATCTCATTTCTCTTAATTCTCCGGATTCCTTGCACTCTCTGAATTCCTCGAATTCTTCCAAATTCTTTATATTAGCGAAATATCTTAAATTTACGAAAAATTTTTGAATTCGTATTATTTCATGAATTCGTGGAATTTCTTGAATTCTTTAAAATTTTTCGAATTCCTTGTATAGCTTAAATTCGTGAAATTCGTTGACTGTCTTGAATTCTTCTAAACGCCTGGAATTCGCGGATTTTTAAAATAAATTCGGTGTATTCATGTAATTCAAAAGAATTCAAAGATACTAAGTCTCAAAAGAACCGACAGGACACACGAAAAATAGAGTAAAGTAGTTAACGTTCGTAAACGCAGAGGTATCGAGATATAGAATTGAAATATTCAGTAAAATTGAATATTAAATACTTGGAAAATCATCTTGTGTAAAAAAAAACGTACGTGCGAATACGTATTCTATATAATTTGCGAATATAGCACTCAATCGGCTGTAAAATTACGTGCCTGTGAGGAAATTTATATTATTTATTGTTTTTATATTATATTTAATGAAATGGTCCTTAGTGATTCGTGATTCGTGATTATTATGCGGATAAATTTTTAAGGTATATTTACCTTGTCTGTGACATACGTACTGTTGAATAATAAGTGATTTTAAAGAATAATCAAATCTTTTAATTAGGCTATTTTTAATGGAGTTGCGGTTCTTATATTGTTTTTATACTTTAATAAATAAAATTGATTGGAAATGTTTGCTTCTTGTATTCTTTTGACTTTCAGCACTCTGAATTAGAGTTTCAGTTTTACAAGTAATTGATGTAAAGGCCATTAAACAGTGATTAAATTCTAATTAGTTAACTTACGTTGAATATGAAGAAAAACTTCAGTAGTTAAAAGTGAAGCAAAAGCAAGTCCCTTACAAGCCATTAGCGTTTTTAAACTCCTTCCTGTATAATAAATTGCAATTACATAATTTAGTACTTAATCATTATAATTTAATAATTTTTGATCATTTGTAAGTTTCATGTTACCTTTGCAACAAAATACGGTACACCGCTTCTCCATGTTGCTTTCCCCTTTCTACGTCATCGATTAGATTTTTTTTTGATGCATCCTTTTTGGCCCAGGCAGACTGCCAGATTCCCGGTCCTTCATAATATTCTATGATTTTTCTGAAGATGGCACAAAAAAAAACATTTTCTTTTCCTGAATAAACTTTTAAATATGGCTCCTCAATGACTCGTGCCCACCTGTAACCATACTCTTTCTGGTAGAATTTTTTATTAAACTCTTTAAGATAAGTCAACGACATATGTTTAATGTTGTGTATTTGTCTGAACACTGCCCTTAATTCATTAAAAGAGATATCCATATGATGTAAAACTTTTTTCATCAATGTAACCAATGGAATACCATTGTCTGCAGTGGCACTTAATAAAGAATCATACAGGAGTGACTCTTTATTTTCAAAAAAAGGTTCATCCTTTGGTTTACGACGTACAATTTCAACGTACTCGTTGACGATGACTGCGAAAAGTGGATGCAAAATATTTCTACATTGCGTTTTTTGATTATTTAAACGGGATACACATTTATTTATACATTCTGGGTGCGGACTTTCAAATGCTTGTTCCCATCCGACTGTAAGGCTTAGAATGTCTCTGTATTGCTTTGATCTGAAATCGTTCATTAACTTGTGCTCATTATTTATCACAGCTCTGCATAAAGTTAGAGCCAAAAAAGCAGTTAATCTCATTAGTGTCGCTTGATCTTTCCAAATGTCATCTGTATCCCAGTACTTCATAATACTTTTGACAGCGTTTCCGAAGTGGCTCCTCACCTGCTAAAATGTGCATTTGCTTAATTTGTAAAGCTTAACAAATAGAAATTGCAGGGCTCGAAGTGCTCTATTAGGGTGGCGATTCAGCGGACGATTTCAAATTTCCGGTCAAGTTTTTCAATTTATTCGATCAACTAATTGTAACATTCTTATTTTTCGCAAAATACAAACATTTATTTTAACCCGATCCGGTTATCGTGGATCGTTTCAGACCCATGCATTTGTTTAGTAAGTGCCTGAATTTTCCGTATCTGGGTTTATTTATCACTAAAATAAAATATTTATTGACATTTTTTGCAATCTTTATGATGTGCCATTAAAGGAGAAATGTTCAAGAGTGCACAAGAATTTTGCCATTTTTTAAAAAAATTACTTAAATTTTCCACTAAGAAATATCACTTTTTTTACGAAAAACGGAATACTTAAAATTTCAGTTGAACAAATTATTTTTCATAAAAAATCGGATTTTCAACAAATAGTTCAAATAGTTCAAAGTGATGAATTTTCAAATGAAATTATGAATCTTCCACTAGAATATTAACATTTTAAATGAAAGATGAATTTTCAACTAAAATGACAAATCTTTAACTGAAACACTTGACTTTTCAACCAAAATGATGAATTTTTAAAGAAGAAGATTAATTTTAAAATAAAAATATTATTTTTCAACCAAAAAATACAATTTTTCAACCAAATACATGAATTTTTAACAAAACAGTTGAATTTTTAATAACTTTAAATCAGACATAAGAGTTTTCAACTAAGGCAATGAACCTTTAACTGATGTGGTAAAATTTTTATACAAAAAAATTGTCGACAAAAACTTTAATAATGAAATTTTAAATTAAAGAAATTAATGTTGAACCAAACAGATGGATTTAAAACTACAACTACGGAATTTTTTATTAAAATAAGTTAAATTTTCAGTTAAAAAATTACTTTCCTTACAAAAAAATGAGTAGCAAAAAAACAGTTACATTTTGAAACAAAGTGATGAATTTTCCAATAAATTTTTAAATATTTAACTGAAGTAATAAATCTTTAATAACGAGAATTGAATTTTTATCCCAAAAGATTTATTTTCAATGAAGAAGATTAATTTATACCAAAAAGATGAATTTTCAACTTTAAAATATATTTTTGCCGTCAAAAATTGAATAATTACATTTTTCGTCAGAAAATTGATTTTCAACCCAAGAGATCAATTTTTAACTAAAATAATGGAATATTTAATTGAAATAATAGTTACATTTTCAGTTTACAAAAATAATTGTCACCAAAAAAAATCCAGATAAAAAAAAAGTTCTCAATCAAACAACTCATTTTTCAACCAAAGAAATGAATGTTTAATTAAAACGATGAAACTTTAACCAAAAAAAATTAATTTTCAGCAAAAGATTTAACTTTCAACTTGAATGATAAATATTAAACTGGAATACTACAATTTTTAACCGAAAAAAAGAATTTTTCAAACAAGAGGATCAACCTTCAAACAAAAAGACAATTTTCTAACAAAAATCGACTTTTTTAACAGAACACGTGACTTTTCAAGAAAATAGTTCAACGGAATAGTTAAATTTTAAGCTTAAACAAAAATTTCAAGAAAATTGGTGAATTTACAATTAAAATGATGAATCTTCAACTAGAATAGTTGAATTTTATGCCAAAAAAATGAATTTTCAACCCTAAAGATTCATTTTCTACAAAAAGGCGAATTTTTCACAAAGTGCATAAATTTTCGAACAACTTGTTCAATTTCTGAATAAAAAGTGTCAATTTTCAACGGAATAGTTAAAAAGTAAAAAAAAATTTTCAAACAAAAAAAGAATAGTTACTTTTTCAGTTAAAAATCCTATTTTTAAAAGAACAAAAAACAGTTTCAGCAAAATAGTTAAATTTGCTACTAGAGTAATTAAATTTTATCTAAAAAAATTATTTTCAACAAAGTAGTTACATTTTCAACCGGAGATGAATTTCCAATTGAAATTTCCAGTTCCAAGTAAAATTATATTTCTTTACCGGAATTCCCTGTCCTGAAATAAAAACACCTACTATGTTCTAAAATTTCCCGTTCCAAGTTAATTTCCACGTCAGTTCCAAACGTGATAAATTTATTTTTTGATGAAATTGAGAAAATGATTGTTTTTATGGTAAATTTTAAAAATAAAATAGATTAAATGTCAATAAAAAACAATTGCATTTTTAGTCAAATATTAGTTCGATGCGTTCGATGTTCGAAGTTTTTGAAGCCAAAAGTACGAATTTTGTAGAAGACAATTGAATTTCCAACAAATAGATCATTTTCAACCATGGAAAATGACTGTTTAACCAAATCGTTAAATTTCCATGCCAAAATGACGAATTTGAACTACGATCAATTAATTTTTCAACCAAAAAGGTAACTTTTTTTACGATAAAAGAGAAATTTTTTATCAAAAAGGATGAATTTTCTATTTAAAAAATGTGAATATACAGTTTCAATTTATTAACAAACAAAAAAACAAACAAAATTAGAAGTTTATTTGAAAACAAGGGGGAAAAGAGGAATTCTTTATTTGAAAAAAGGGAACAGGAGGAACAGTAAAAAGACAAGAAAGACAATTTGTGTAATATAACTGCACAAAAAGAGGTAAAATGAGAGAAAATGTTTACTAAATAACATTGTAAATGCTACGATTTTTTCGGAGAGGGCTTCGGGTTTATGTTTAGGCAAAGAGTGAGGGAAAAAGGAATTGAATAATAATATTTCGTTTCGGGAGAGGCTTAAGCCCTCAAGCCCTCCTCCTGACTACTCCACTGAAATGGCTCATTAGTGAAAGTTATATGACAATAGAAAGAGAGAGAGAGAGAGAAATATATCAATAAACCACCTCACTCCTTTCTTTATTGTTCATCCGTCTTTTTTTATACTACCCGGATCCAACATGTTTCAAGACCATTCAGGCTTCCTCCTCAGGACCATTTTTATTTGTGGTTAAAACTAAAAAAGTTTGGATTTAAGCACAATGATCGATTTTTCCAATAATTTCACACATTGTTTTTGTTCCCAAAAAATGAATTATTTAAAAAAATATTTCATTCTTTTTTTTATAAGTTTGTGACTAATCAAAAACGTACTTCCTATCTCTAATTTTGTGCATTTACAAAATTTTAAGAACAATTACTTCCTTATAATTAAAATATTTTTATATAAAATAAACAGTTATATGATATATTATATACTTTCAATAAATAAAAACAGTTACCATGATACATGCAATAATGTTTTTTCAAAGAATTTCATTAAATGTTGAGAACATTCTCACAATGAGTATACCTTGTACACAAAACTAGTATTATCATATATAATTAAATTACACTAAAACTTGACATTAAGATTTGGACTGCTTTAATTCAAGTTCCAGTAAATTAGGAACTTTACTCAATTGGAACAAGTTGATAAATTCGTATACCTTGGTAGCTTATTTACTAGGGACGGTAAGATAGATGAGGAGTTAGATAGACG
>JAAAKG020066262.1:0-15921 GCA_010014905.2 Druon quercuslanigerum
ATAAAATAATAAATTGAATATATTACTGAAACTTTGTTTTTCTATGGCTGATAATTGAATTTAATTATTCCATTTACGTTTAAACAAAAACTTTGTTAGTTAAAAGTTATCAATTCAGTGGAAATAACAACAAAGAATTAATTAATTACTCTTTTACTTTGTTTTATGAATAAACTATAAACAATGATTACAAATTTGTATAAAAAAAAAACTATTTTTCATTCATCAAATTTAAATTTTCGCGCAACTTTGACGGCTGGTAAGCTCCCCTCAAGGTAACAAGGTTGGTATCGCTCGATAAAACAGATTGACAGGTGTGTCACTTCTCAAAAGTTGGGTTATGTTCCTGTTGACATCTTGACATAACTTTTTTTCGAGTGGTTATTGAAACCAGAGTGACTCTAGTTTTACTGCTTAATAATTTAGCATTAAATACATGCTATTTTTTTTTAATTTGGCTCCATTATGTTGGAAAAAGCAGCAACTTCTGAGAAGCAGTTATCAAAGGAAGATTACTTAATTCTCAGGGCTAAAGAAGCCCTGGCAACTGATATTTATGCTGCTAAATCATGGTTAATTACTGCCAAATCTTTATTTCCGCATAGTGCGAAAGTGCAAGTAAGTTTTCTTCTTTTTTGCGCCTTAATTTATTGTGTTTTTTAGAAGTTCTTGGATTGTCCAACCAATTTGTCGAAATTTATTGTTTATCCGTTCTTTTTGTTATTTCAAACAATTTTTGAGCTTTTATACGAAAAAAGAATAAAAGATGCAAACTATTTTTAGAATCTTAGGGTTCTTAGGATTTTAGTATCTTTAGAACTGGAAAGAATTTAAAGAGATTGGTACTGTATAGGTTAGAAAATATTTTGAAACATTTTCGAACTCAGTTTTTGCTTAATTCAAATATTTAATTGGTAAGCATTAAAGTATGTACTTAAGTTTCAAAATAAACAAATACTAATATAAATATTTCTACAGTATATATTATTATTATTATTTTTATTATTATTGTTGTTTTATATGCAAATGCAATTTTCAAATTATATTGTTAAGTTGAAAAATTAACTTTTATGATTAAGAATTCATACATTATGTTAACAAATTTTTTTTTAATTGAAATTTAACCACCATTCTTAATTCTAAATTTATCTAT
Source organism: Druon quercuslanigerum (assembly GCA_010014905.2). Lineage (NCBI taxonomy): Eukaryota > Metazoa > Arthropoda > Insecta > Hymenoptera > Cynipidae > Druon > Druon quercuslanigerum. The sequence continues at coordinate 1,154 of JAAAKG020066262.1, forward strand.
TTAACTGAAAAACTCAACTATTTGGTTGCAAATTCAGGTATTTTCTGGAAAAACTTTTTTTTTTGTAAATTTAACGGTTGGTCATTCTTTTCTTTTTTACTGAAAAATCGACCTTCGTTGAAATATGATTTTTTTTTAATTTCAAGTTAAAATCTTTTTTTTGTAATATTCAGTATTATATTTTTTGTTTGAGAATCCATTTTTTGTTTTGTTGAAAATCCAACTGTTTGTTAGAATATTTATGCAGTTTATAAAAAATCCGTCTTTTATTTTTTATAATTTCAACTATTTTGTTGATTTATAATTTTCGGTTGGAAATTCAACTGTTTTGTGAAAAATTCATATTTTTTGGTTGAAAATTAAAATATTTTGTTAAAAATTCATAATTTATGGTGGAGGATTTAATCATTTTATACAGATTTTGCCTTTTTTGTTTAACTACAACTGTTTTTTTATTTAAAATTAAATTTTTTGTTGAACTATAATGTATTATATTTTGAGAACTAAATGTTTTGTTTTTAAATCATCCTTTATTATATTTTTCATTGAGAATCCTTTTTTTTTTTGTTGAAAATTCAACACTATTTTGTTTAAAATACTCTTATTTTAGGTTGAGGATTTTATTATTTTCTTGAAAGTTCGTATTTTTGTGTGTAATGTCAACTTTTTATTAATAAAAAAAAAAAACGTTGGTCGAAAATCCAACTGCTTGGCTATTTATTTTGTTTCTTGACTGAAAAATCTTTCTTGGTCGAAATATCTTCTATTTTGGTAAAAATTTCATCACTAAAATGTTTGGTAGGAAATTCATGCATTTTATAGAAAATTCATTTTTTATTATTTGTAAATTCAATTATTTTTTTAAACATTCATAATTTCAGGAGGAGGATTTTATTATTTTCTTGAAAGTTCGTTTTTTTGTAACTTCAGTTTTTTTATTACTCAAAATAAAAAAATCTTTTGGTCGAAAATCCAACTGTTGGTTATTTATTTTGTTTCTTGACTGAAAAATCTTTCTTTGTCGAAAGATCTTTCTTGGTAAAAAATTCATCTTTTTGGTCGAAAATTCAACTTTTTGGTAGGAAATTCATGCATTTTATAGAAAATTCATTTGTTATTTTTTATGAATTCAACTATTTTGTTAATTATTTATAATTTTCTGTTGAAAATTCAATTTTTTTGTGGAAAATTCTTTTTATTTATGAATTTATCTTTTTTATTTAAAATTAAATTTTTGTTGAACTGTAATGTATCTTATTTTTTGTTGAGAATTTTAATTTTATTTTTTGGTTGAAAATTCAAATGTTTAGTTAAAAATTTATGTAGTTTTTAGAAAATTCATATTTTATTTTTTATAATACATGAAAAAAAATTTTTTTGCATTCTTGACTGTAAAATTGTGTTTTGTTGAAATAGCATATTTTTGGTGGAAATTCCATCCTTTTTGGTTGATTCAAACTGTTTTTTAATTAAAATTAAATTTTTTGTTTATAAAATATCAAGTATTATATTTTTCTTTGAGAATCCTTTTTTTTATTTTTGAAAATTCAACACTTTTTTGTTAAAAATACTTAATTTTAGGTAAAGGATTTTATTATTTTCTTGAAAGTTCTTATTTTTTTGTGTAAATGCAACTGTTTATTACTGAAAATAACAAAAAAATTTGTTCGAAAATCCAACTGATTGGTTATATATTTTTTTTCTTGACTGAAAAATCTTTCTTGGTCGAAAGATCTTCTTTTTTGGTAAAAAAATTCATCTTTTTGGTAGGAAATTCATGCATTCGATAGCAAATTTATATTTTATTTTTCATGACTTTAACTATTTTTTAATATTTTATAATTTTCGGTTGAAAATTCAAGTTTTTTGTGAACAATTCTTTTTTTTATGAATTTGACTTTTTTTATTTAAAATTAAATTTTTGTTAAACTGTAATGTGTTTTCTTTTTTGTTGAAAATTTTTATTTTATTTTTTATAATACCATAAAAATTTTTTATTTTTTTTTTTTTGCATTCTTGACTGTAAAATTGTGTTTGGTTGAAATATCATATTTTCGGTGGAAATTCCATCCTTTTTTGTTGAATTAAACTATTTTTTAATTAAAATTAAATTTTTTTTTTGAAAACTCAACACTATTTTCTTAAAAATTCATAATTTTAGGTTGAGGATTTTACTATTTTCTTGAAAATTATTATTTTTATTTAAATTCAACTGTTCTTATTTCAAATGAAAAAAATTTGGATCGAGAATGCAACTATTTGGTTAAAAATGTGTGTATTTTGTGTAAAATAACTTTCTTTGTTTGTATAATGCCACAATTTGGGTTTTTATTTTTTTCTTTAATGAAAAATTTTTCTTCGCCGATACATCTTCTTTTTTGGTAAAAAATTCATCTTTTTAGTAGAAAATTCAACTGTTTAGCATAAAATTCATTTTTATTTTAAACTAAAACCTTTTTTTGGTTGAAATATAAAAAATTATGTTTTTCGTTCAGAATTTATATTTTTGGTTTGAAAATTCTACTGTTTTGTTAAAAATTCATAATATTAGATTGAGAATTTTAATAATTTGGTAAAAGTTCGTTTTTTTTGTTTAAATTAAATTTTTTTTTTTAATTAAAATTTTTTGGTTTAGAATGCAACTGTTTGCTTAGCAATTTGTGTCTTTTGTGAAAAATTTATCTTTCTCGTTTTTATAACGTTTTTTTTTAATTCAACTGTTATTTATTTAAAGTAAAAATCTTTTTTGGTTATATTTTTTTTTAGGTATATTTTTTTTTAATTCAATTGTCTGGTTGGTAATTTATATATTTTGAGGAAAATTCATATTTTTTATTTTACAATGCCTCGTTTTCGGTTTAATAATCATATTTTTTGTTAGAAATTCCATCTTTTTTAGTTTAAAATTTAAATATTTGGTATAAAATTTATCAGTTTTGGTTAGGAATTAAATCATGTTCTTGAAAATACCTCAATTAATGTTGAATTCAACTATTTTTTATTTAAAATTAAATGTGTTCTTATTTTTTAAAACTCGACTTTTGTTTGAGTTCAAATGTTTTTATTTAAAATTAATTTTTTTTAAATATTTTTCGTTGATAATTCATATTTTTTTAATTAAAATTCATCTGTTTGTTAAGAAATATATTTATTTTGTGGAAAATTCATCATTTCTTTGTTATAATGCTACAATTTAGTTATCTTTTTCTTTCTTGGTTGAAATATCATTTTTTTGTAGATATTCTATCTTTTTTTTTATTACAAAATTAATTATTTTGGTTAAAATTGATCAGTTGTATGAAAATTGAACTGCTTGGTTCAAAATTCCTTTTTCTTTTTTTTTTCTTTCAAGATTCGTTACTTTAGTTGAAGAGTTATGTCTGATTAAAAATGTAATTGTTTTGTTAAGAATTCTTTTCTTCTTGATTGGAAAATAATTTTTTGAATATCCAAGAACAATTTGTTTTTCTTTTCTTCTTCTTTTTTCACTAAAAATTTGTTTTGTTTTGTTGAAATTTCAACTATTTGGTTTGGATTTAACAAATTTTTTTTGATGATTGATCTATTTTGTTAAAAAATCGTCTTTTTTGTTTGAATTTAATTATTTTTTATTTAAACTTAAATTTTTTTTCGAAATATCAACTGATATATTTTTCGTTGAGAATTCATATTTTTTGTTAGAAAATTCAACTTTTTTGTTGAAAATTCATGTATTTTGAGGAAAATTCATCTTTTATTTTTAAAATGCAGCAATATATTTTTTTTGATGATTAATAATAATTCTTGATAGAAAAGTTCTCTTTTTTAGTAAAAATTCCATCATTTTTAGTTCAAAATTCATTTCTTTGGTTGAAAATGTGACGATTATATTGAAAATTTATATTTTCCAGTCTTTAGTTAAAACTCTTTAATTAAAACTGTTTTGTTAAGAATTATTTTTGTTTGAAAAATGTTTTTAATTGGAAATTTAATTAAATTTTCAGTTAAAATTTTATCCGTTTGAATTAAAAATTCATACATTTTATTGAAAGCTCGTCATTTTGGATAAATCCGACTTTGTGATATTTAAAATTAAAATCTTATTTTTCAGATGACTACATTTTTCGTTGAGAATTCACCTTTTTAGGTTGAAAATTGAACTGTATGGTTAAAAGTAGTATTTATAAAAATTCTGTGGTTAAAAAATGAACCATTTTGTCGAGAATTATTTTCTTCTTGGTGGAAATTTTTTTTCAGGTGAAAAATTCGTCTTTTTGGTAGAACTTTAATCTCTTTGGTTTAAAATTCATGTTCTTAGTTGAAATTAACAGTTCTTGATTTAAAATTAAAATCTTTTTTGTCTGAATTAACTTTTCTCGTTAAGTGTTAATTTGTTTTTAATTCTACTAATTGGTTAAAAGTTTTTCGAAATTGATTATTTGTTTATTTTATGATTTATAATTTAAATCAAAAATTTACCTCTTTAATATAAAATTTAACTATTTTATTGACATTTTTTTTTGGAGGCGAATCCATCTGTTTGGTTAGAAAAATCATACTTTTTTTTTTTTAAATGCACCTTTTTTGTTTTTATAATTCTACGATTTGGTTATTTATATTCTTTCTTAATTAAAAAATATTTCTTGGTTGAAATATATTATTTTTTGATATAAATTCTATCTTTTTTGTTTAAAAATTTAACATTTTGGTATAAAAGTCATCAGTTTTAGTTGAAAATCGTCTTTTTTTGGTTGAATTTAACTGTTTTTTTATTTAAAATTAAAAGCCTTTTTTGTTAAAATATAAACTAGTATATTTTTCATTTAGAATTCTTATTTTTTGGTTGAAAATGTAACTGTTTGTGCAGAAATCTCTTTTTTTTTTAAATTCAACACTATTTTGTTAAAAACTCATAATTTTAGGGGGAGAATTTTATTATTTTCTTGAAAGTTCGTATTTTTTTGTATAAATTCAACTTTTTATTACTGAAAATAAAAAAAAATTTTGGTCAAAAATCCAACTGTTTGCTTATTTATTTTGTTTTTGACTGAAAAATCTTTCTTGTTCGAAATATCTTCTTTTTTTGGTAAAAAATTCATCTTTTTGGTTGAAAACTCAAATTTTTGGTATGAAATTCATGCATTTTATAGAAAATTCATTGATTATTTTTTATAAATTCAACTATTTTGTTAATAATTTATAATTTTCGGTTGAAAGTTCGAGTTTTTGTGAAAAATTCTTATTTTCTTATGAATTTGTCTTTTTTTATTTAAAATTAAATTTTTTGTTGAACTGTAATGTATTTTATTTTTTGTTGAGAATTTTAATTTTATTTTTTGTTGAAAATTCATATTTTATTTTTTATAATACCAGAAAAAGTTTTTTTTTTTTTTGCAAAAATTTTTTTTTTTTGCAGTCCTGACTGTAAAATTGTGTTTGGTTAAAATATCATGTTTTCGGTGGAAATTCCATCCCTTTTTAGACTGAGGAATTTAATATTTTGTTGAAATTTTCTCTTTATTGTTTAACTCAAACTGTTTTTTATTTAAAATTTATATCCCTTTCTGTTGAAATATAAACTATTATATTTTTTATTTAGAATTCTTAGTTTGTTGTTTAAAAATTAAACTTTTTGTTAAAAATCTATGCTTTTAGTTTGAGGATTTTATTAGTTTGTTGAAAGTTTATCTTCATTGTTTAAATTTGACTGTTTTTATTTAAAATTAAAACATTTTTTGATTGAGAATCCATCTGTTTGGTTAGAAATTTATGTATGGTATAGAAAATTCATATTTTTTGTTTTTATAATTCCACAATTTGCTTATTTATATTCTTTCTTGATTGAGAAATCTTTCTTGGTCAAAATGAATCCTTTTTTGGTATAAATTCTATCTTTTTTGTTTAAAAATTTAAGTTTTTGGTATAAAATTGATCAGTGTTAGTTGAAAAATTAACTATATTGTAGAACACTCGTATTTTTGTTTAAATCTAACTTTTTTTTTATCCTTAATTAAAACTTTTTTGATTTAAATATAAACTATTATATTTTTCGTTGAGAATTGACATTATTTGTTTGAAAATTCAACTATTTTGTTAAAAGTTTATATTTTTAGCTTGAGGATTTTATTATTTTGTAAAAAGTTCGCTTTTTTGTTTAAATTTAATTGTTTTTTATTTAAAGTTAAAGTCTTTTTTGTTTATATTTTTGCGTCATAAATATTTTCGTTATTTTTTTGTCGAAAATGCAACCGTTTGGTTCTAAATTTATGTATTTTGTGAAAAATCATCTTTTTTATTTTGCAAATCCAGAATTGGGGTATTTTTATTAATGTATTATTTTCTGTTGACTGAAAAATCGTTTTTGATATGAAGATCATCTTTTTTGGTTGAATTAAACTGTTTTTTATTTAAAATTAAATTAATTTTTCATTTTCTTTAATTTTTATTTAAAATGAAAATATTTTGTGACTTAATTCCAGTTTTCCTTAAGAGTTAATTTTTATAAATTGAAAATGGATCTGCTTGGTTGAAATTTGAATTAATTTTTTTTTAATTCCTCATAAATATAACAATCTATTTTTTGTTAAAAATGTATCTTTGTTGTTTGAAAATTCGTCTTTTTGGTAGAAAATTGATCTTTTCATTTGAAAATTCATTTGTTTGATTATAATACATCTTATTAGTTGAGTATTCAACTATTTTGATGAAAATCGTATTTTTTAGTTTAAATAAACTGTTTTTTAAGTAAAAGTTAAAATCTTTCTGCTGAAATATTAATTAAACGTGATAATGATATTTGATTTTAGTTTGAAGCATACCGAGTAGAAAAGCTCGCGAAAAATGTTAAGGAAGCTGCAAAATGTTTTAGTGAAATGTGAGTACTGCCTCATTTATTTTTATAGTTTTAATTATAATTATAAATTTTTAAATGATAATTATAATCTGATTATTTGCGCAGCTTCGAAAACTTTCCGGACGATCGGGATATTTGGAAGGAAATCGAAACGGTGACAGCATGCCTGCGTTCGGAACAAAATGACCCAGAATCAGAATTATTGTGCCAAATGTTTCAGCATATTCCTCAGGATTTGCAACATCGTCTCCTAGTTATGACAGCGGAGCACAGTGAAGATACAATGGAACACTGCAAACTTCTTCTCCTACTTTTGAGAAGATTTCCCCAAACGGTCGCATCGCATGGTGTAAGAATTCAACTTTTATATACTCTATTATTGCTGTAGAAAAATATTTTTTGAATTAATTTTAATAATTGAAAATCCATTTTTGATGAATATATCTTCTAAGAAGAATTCCAGTTTTCTGAGCTAATATTTTTCAAGTATTCAAAGTTAAATTTAATGTCTAGATAAAATAGCTTTTTGTGGAAAATTAAAGAATTTTGTTAAAAAGTAATTCTTTTGGTTGAAAATTTAACTTTTTTGTTGCAAATTTAACTGTTTTGTTAGGAATTTACTTTATTTTAATTTAACAATTCTATTTTTTGTTGAAAAATTATGGTTTTTTTGTGGAAGCTGCACTCTTTAGTTTAAATTTCGTTTTATTTATTTTTTTTTGTTCGAAAATTAATCTTTTTGGTTGAAAATGCACCTTTTAAGTTGAATTTTTTTTTTTAACTGAAAAAGAACCAACCTATGTTTTTGGTTTTGTTTTTGAAAATTGATATTTTTTAGTTGAAGATTCGTTTTTGTGTAGAAAATTAATCTTCTGGGTTTAAAATGCACCTTTCTGGTTAAAAATTAATTTTTTAAAAATTTTGATTGAACCATTCATGGAAAATGCATGTTTTTGTTTGGAAATTATTGTTTTAACTGTTAATTGAACTATTCCATTTTTGTTGAAAATTGATATTTTTTAACTGAAAATTCAACTATTTAGTTTAAAATTCGTTTTTTTTTGTAGAATATTAATCTATTTGTTTATAAATGCTCATTTTTCTTTAGAAATTAATATTTTTAACTGAAATTTGAACCATTCTATTTTTTATTGAATCTTTTGTATCCGGAAATTCGACTATTCAGTTGAGCATTTTTTTTTGTGAAAATTAATTTCCTTGTTTGAAAATGCACATATTTGTTTGAAAATTGAACTATTCCATATTTGTTAAAAATCAATGTTTTTGGATAAAAAATTCACACTTTAGTTGAAATTTCGTTTTTTTTTTGTAGAAAATTAATTCTTTTTGTTAAAGATACACTTTTTTGGTTAAACAATTTTTAAAACTTTTAATTGAGCCGTTCCATTTTTCTCTGAAAATTGATCTTTTTTTTCTAAAAATTCGCCTTTTTCCTGTTTTTTCTCCAGATAATTAACCTTTTGTTGTGAATTATTTTCTTTAACTGAAAATTGAACTATTTCATTTTTGTTAAAAATTGATTTCTTAGCTGAAAAATTAATTATTGCTTTTTTTTAATGTTTCTCTCATAGCTAAAAATTCAACTATTTAGTTGAATTTGGTTGAAAATGCACCTTTTTATTTGGAAATTATTGTTTTAACTTTTATTTGAACTATTGAAGACGCATCTTTTTGGTTAAGAATTATTTTGTTAGACTGGAAAATTAATTAATTCCGTTTTTTAATTTTTTTTTAGCTAAAAATTCAACTAATTAGTTGAAAATTCGTTGTTTTTTTTTAGGAAATTAACCTTCTTGTTTAAAAATGCATGTTTTTTGTATTGAAAGTTAATTTTCTTAAACTGAAAATGGAATTATGCTATTTTTCTTATTTTATTTTTTTTTTTTTTGCTGAAAATGCGACTATTTAGTTGAAAATTTTCTTTTTTGTAGAAAATAAATCTTCTTGGAAAAACTGAAAATTTAATCTTTTTTTTTTTTAAATTGATCTGTTTTAGTTGAAAATTCGTTTCTTATTCGTGAAAATTAATCTTCTTGGTTGAAAATCCACAATTTTGGTTGAAAATTTAACTACTCTATTTTTTGTTAAAAATTAATCTTTTTAGTTGAGAATTCATTTTTGTTTTGTTTTTATTTTTGTAGAAAATTAATTTTCTTAGTTTAAAGTTCACCTTGTTGGTTTAAAATTGTTTTCTTAACTGAAAAATGAACTATATTATTTTATTTTTTTTTTTAGCAGAGAAATTCATTTTTTTGCGAAAATTTATCTTTTTAACTGAAAAGTAGATTGATCTATTATGTTGAATTAAAATATTAGGTTTAAAATTAGGTTAAATCTATTTTTTTTTAATTTTGTATTTTTTATCTTTGTATTTGTAAGTGCACCTTCTTGGTTGAATATTAATTTTTTTCGCTGAAAAAATTGTTTTTTTGTTTTAAAAATTCACCTTCTTGTTTAAAAATTAATGTTTTTAACCTAAAACGGAACCATTTTTTTATTGTTGTTTATCTGGAAATTTGACTATTCAGTTGAGCATTTCTTTTCTTTTTTTTTGTGAAAATTAATCCTCTTGGGTATTTTTAACTAAGATTTGAAGTTTTGCATTTTTGTTGCAAACGGATTTTTTTGCTGAAAAATCTACTCTTTTGTTAAAAATTCGTTTATTTTTTTCAGAAAATTAATCTTTTTGGTTTCTATTCTTGGTTGAAAATTTATCTTTTTTATCTGAAAATTTAACTGTTTAGTTAAGCATTCGCTTTTTTTCTTTTTGTTATATATTGATCTTGGTTAGTGGAAAATTCTTTCTTTTTTTTGTAGAAAATCAATCTTCTTGGCTGAAAATGCACCTTTCTTGTTAAATTTTTTTTTTATAATTTCAATTGAACCATTATTTTTCTTTAATTGATCTTTTTTAGTTGAAAATTCTTTTTAATTTTAGAAAATTAATCTCCTTGATTTAAAATTCACCTTTTTGTTTGCAAATTACTTTTGTCAACTGAAAATTGAATTATTGTTTTTTTTTAATGTTTCTTTTTTAGCTAAAATTTTAACTATTTAGTTAAAAATTCGTATTTTTGTTTGTGGGAAATTAATCTTGTTGGTTAAAAATGCACGTTTTTGGTTCAAAATTATTTAATTACCTTTTTGTTTGGAAATTATTGTTTAAACATTTAATTGAACTATTCCATTTTTGTTGAATATTGATCTATTTTAGCTGAAAATTCAACTATTTAGTTGAAAATTCATTTTTTTTATGTGTAGAAAATTATTCTTTTTGGTTAAAAACTCACCTTTTCGGTTGAAAATTATTTTCCTAAACTAAAAATAGAATCATTCTATTTTTTTTTGTTTTTGAAAATTTATGTATTCCAGATGAAAATCTGTTGTTTTTTTTCGTGAAAATTTATCCTTTTGGTTGAAGACGCAAATTTAGTTGAAAATTCGTTTTTTTGTAGGAAATTAATTTTTTTTATTAGTAGAAAATTAATCTTATTGTTTGAAAATGCATTTTCTTTATTGAAAATTAATTTTCTTGAACTGAAAATGGAATTATTCTATTTTCTTAATTTATTTATTTTTTTTTGTTGAAAATTCGACTATTTACTTGAAAATTTCCTTTTATTTCAGAAAATAAATCTTCTTGGAAAAACTGAAAATTCAACCTTTCTACTGTTGAAAATTGATCTGTTTTAGTTGAAAATTGGTTTTTTATTCGTGAAAATTATTCTTCTTGGTTGAAAAGCTACAATTTTGTTTAAAAATTGAACTATTCAATTTTTTTAAATTGATCTTTTTGTTTTTTTGTATGAAATTAATTTTTTTAGTTTAAAATGCACCTTGTTGGTGAAAAATTATTTTCTTAACTGAAAAATGAACCACTCCTTTTTTTCATTTCTGTTTAGTTGAGAAATTCACCTTTTTTGTTTGAAAGTTGGTATTTTTTAGCAGAAAATTTAACTATTTAGTTAAAAATTCGTGCTTTTTTTAGTAAATTAATCTTCTGGGTTAAAAATTCATCGTTTTTTTTAATGAAAATCGAACATTTCCATTTTTGTTGAACATTGATCTTTTAGCTGAAAATTTAACTACATATTTAGTTGAACATTCCTTTTTTTTATTTTGTGAAAATTAATCTTCTAGGCTTTTTTAAACTATTTAGTTAAACACCCATTATTTTTTTTATGAAATTAATCTTCTTAGTTAAAAATGCACCTTTCTGGTTGAAAACAACTGTTTAAAACTGAAAAAATAACCGTTTTATGGTTTTTTTTTTTTAGAAAATTGATGTCTTTTAGTTGAAGGTTCGGTTTTTTGTAGAAAATTAATCTTCTTGGTTAAAAATGCACCTTTCTGTTTAAAAATTAATTTTTTAAAATTTTAATTGAACCATTTTTTAAAAATCTTTTTTAGTTGAAAATTCTTCTTTTTTTTTGTAGAAAATTAATCTTTTTGGTTAAAAATGCACTTCTTCAATTGAAAATTATTCTCTTGAATTAAAAAAAGAACCATTCTGTGTTTTTTTTTTTGTTATGTCTTCTAGATAAAAATCTGTTGTTCTTTTCGTGAAAATTTATCCTTTTGGTTGAAGACGCAGATTTTTGGTTAAAAATTATTTTCTCAGACCGAAAAATGAATTTATTTTTTTTAATGTTTCTCTTTTAACTAAAACTTCAACTATTTACTTAAAAATTTGATTTTTTTAAATTTTAATTGAACCATTCTTTTTCTTTAATTGATCTTTTTTAGTTGAAAATTCTTTTTTTTTGTAGAAAATTAATCTTCTTGGTTGAAAGTGCATCTTTTTGTTTGGAAATTATTTGTTTTAACTTTTAATTAAGCTATTCCATTTTGGTTGAAAATTGATATTTTTTAGCTAGAAATTTAACTTTTTAGTTAAAAATTCGTTGTTTTTTTTGTGGGAAATTAATCTTCTTGTTTGAAGATGCTTGTTTTTTTATTGAAAATTAATTTTCTTGAACTGAAAATGGAATTATTCTATTTTTCTTAATTTATTTTTTAGCTAAAAATTGCACTATTTAGTTGAAAATTCGCTTTTTTGCAGAAAATAAGTCTTCTTGGTTAAAAATGAACCTTTCCGGTTAAAAATAAATGTTTTAAACTTTCAATTGAACCATTCAATTTTTTGCATTGATCTTTTTTAGCTGAAAACTCATGTATTTAATTGTACATTCCTTTTTCTCGTGGAAATTTATCTTCTCGGTTGAAGATGCAACTTTTAGGTTTAAAATTATTTTCCTTAACTGAAAATTAAATCCTCCTATTTTTTTTAAATTGGTCCTTTTTAGTTGAAAATTCCTTTTGTTTTTATATAGTTAGTCTTCTTGGTAGCAAATGCACCTTTTGGTCGAAAATTATTTTCTTAAACTGAAAACTGAACCATTCTATATTTTCTTTTCTTTTTTTATGAAAATTGATCTGTGTTATATACATATATATATATTTTTTTTTTATTATTATTAATATAGTAGAATATTTCTACTTGAAATATTCGTAATTGCAAAGGTTTCGAATTTAATTAAACGTAGTGCCCAAAACGCTTTAATTTCATTGAAAAGGTTATATAATTAGTCCAAAAATGAAAAGTCTTTTAGCCCCAAATAAATAAATATGAGAATATGAAAATATGAGAAATATGAGAATGATATTTTGGAAACAAATTTCAGCCCCGTCTCGTCGAAACTTTACTAACTGCGGAGAAACACAGTCACCCTGGAAGAGCAGTGAACGGTTTCCGGCGACTGTTGGCCTGCGATGCTCTGCCCCTGCTTGGCGCAGCTCCCGTCGAATTAAATCCTCGTCTCAGTCTCCGTCTACTCTACAAAGCCGTCGAATTCTATCTAGCCTATATACAGCAGCCGCAGGACGCGCAAATTCTCCAGCCCTGGGACCGACTCTTCCAGGTCGTCGAATTAATTGGCAAGAAGCTGGGATGGGAATTGAGTGCAATTTTCTCAAATGCCTGGAATCGCGAATTATATTCGGAAAAGTTGCATCAGTATGCGGTCACTCACAGCGCAGGAATGTGCGACGAACTTGTTGTCAGACAATTACTTGTTTCTACAATTGTCGTTTTATTGAGGATATGGAACGAACATTCGGCACTGATCACTGGAGGAGAAACTCTTTATTGTCTCATCGAGGCATTCGGCGAACCAAATTTATCTGCTTCTGGTGAGCAAATCTTTTATTATTTTTATTATTTTTATTATTTAAATTATTATTATTCAGGATGTTGTTTACCCGTTCTGAAAAAACCGTGGAAAACCTGGAAATGTCAGGGCATTTTTTTTAAGTCAGGCAATTAAAAATTTTTATAAATTATAGAGTTCAAAGATTCAGATTAGGTTCCAAAAATATAAATCCACTTTAAAATGTTCAATACTTTAAATAAAAGAATCGAGCAATGAGCTTTAAAAGTTTTAAAAAAGTTTATCTTTTTATTTGAAATTAAATTTTCTTGTTAAAAAATTTATCTGTTTTGGTAGAAATTCCATTTTTTGAAATGAAAATGCAACTTTTTGTTTAAAACTTCTTCTTTGTTTCAGTATTCAACTATTTTGTTTAAAGGGATTAGGTTGAATTACTTTGTAAAAAAAAACTTTTTTTTCTAGAAAATTTGAAAATTAATCTTTTTTTATTGAAAATTCAACTGCTTGGGTAAAAGTTAAGCTACGCTCATAAACAATTATTGTCTTGATCCAAAATTTCATTTTTGTTGGGTAGAAATCCAATATTTTCATTAAAAAATTTTTTTTAATAAAATGTAATATTTTGTGTTTGAAAATTTAATTTTTGCAGAGAAAATTCGTCTTTTGGTTTAAAGTCTGTGAATTTTCAAGCCAGCAAAGTAAAATTGAAAAGAACAGTTAAATTTTCAACTCAAAAATATGAATTTTCAAGAAAATGTTAATTTTCATGAAAAAAGTTAATTTTCAATAAAGGCTTGAACTATTTCATTAAAAATAAATCTTTCTTAATTAAAAATTCAACTACTTGAATAAAAGTTAAACTACATATTTAAACATTTACTTTTTCGAAGGCTCATCGTTTATTTTTTCGAAGGCTTATGTTAATTTTTTTATTTCGTTCTTTTTTAATTGTATACTCTTCCTTTTTCGTAACAAATCATTTTCTGGGACAGAAATATTATTTTCGTGGGATAAAATGCATCAGTTTCGTGGAAAATTAATTTTTTTCTAAAAAGTCATATTTTTCGTTTTATTTCTTTCTTGAGTGGAAAATCTTTATTTGTTAAAAATGTGTCTTTTTGGGTTCAATTTTTTTTTTAAATTATAAAAAAATGGTTTCTTTTAAAGTTAAACTCTTTTGTTAAATATTAATTTTTCTTTTTTTGAAGTTTAATCGTTTTAATAAAAAATTAATTTCTTTGCCTGAACAATCATTTTACGACTAAAAATCGAATTACTCCATTTTTGGTTAAAAAATTATATTTTTTAGTTGAAAATTCGTATTTTTGGTACAAATTAATCCTCTTGGTTGAAAATTAATCTTTTTGGTCAAAAATTTAATTATTTCATTTAAAGATTCATCATTTTAGTTACAAATTCATTTTTCTAATTTCTTTAAAATTGAACAATTATGTTAAAAACTGAATTATTTTGTTGAAAATTCACGTATTCTGTTTTTAAAAAAAAAAGTGTTTTTTTGTTTGTACACTTTTTACTGATTTTAAAGTTAAATTTTTTTAAATATTAATTTTGTTTTTAAAGTTTCGTCGTTTTACTTAAAAATTCATTTCTTTGATTGAAAATCAAATTTATGTCTAAAAATCGAATTACTCCATTTTCGGTTAAAACTTTTTATTTTTTAGTTGAAAATTCGTATTTTTGGTAGAAATTAATCCTCTTGGTTGAAAATTAATCTTTTTGGTCAA
>JAAAKG020066273.1:0-17564 GCA_010014905.2 Druon quercuslanigerum
TGTAGTAACCTATGTACCAGAAAGTGCACCTACGATGGACTTCGAATGTAAACTAGATAATAGACCTATTAAATTTAGAAGTAAATAATCTTTATAGCTACGAACAATTTCAGGAGAAATTCACTATAACAGGAGAGGTTTCAAAATAAAGTTACTGACCAGATCTACGAATCTGCGTCAGAATAAATTAAATTAAAGTGTCTTTTTATTTAGACCGTCACAACTGGTTATATCAACCTTTATCGTACATTTTCGAATTAAGAGTTAGGATTAACGTCCTGTGGAGACGGAAAGACACCCCTTGGTATATTTTTATTTTTCATAATGTACTTAATTAAATAGTAAAAACGATCAATTTCATCAATATTATGAGCAATTTTAATAATTTACAAGAATATTCGGTTATATTTAAAAATCTTTTTATTTACAACGTGTTTTTATAGAAACAAAAAATACTAACAGAATATTTTTGTGTTTGAAAGCATGATTTTTATTATTTTTTATCTTGATAAATATATTTCCAGGCATTTCTATGATTATATACGTAATTATTTTTTATTTCGTAAAAAAACAGCTTGCAACATTGCTTGTTGCCGCCGCGGACACGATTGTTCCGTTGTCGACACCGGGAAGATTGTTCCATTACCGACGTCGAAGGGCTGAGCAGTATGCATTTAAAATGAACCGTTCGCTGAAAGGTCCAAAAAGAAATAACCAACAACGAGGACAATTGTTTAACAATGATTCAGAATTAGAGTGAAGAGGTAAAAATCGTTTTTGTAAGAGTCTTTATACTTTCGAAACTACAACCTGCTCATGCATGACCGTCAAATACAATGACAGTAATGGTAACCTCCAAAACTATGAGCACTTTCTCAACTTTTATGTTCATTCATAACTTTACCATTTTTTATACTCTAAACCTGTAATTATAAACAAAAATGATTTTCGGAATAGTTTCAGGAAAAAATGTACATTCTCTGTCATAAAATTATAATATTCATGACATTTAAACATGGACACTTTTTTTTCAAACAATTTCTTCAATATTCACAGATGCAGAATCGTCAAATAGAGTCAATAAAAACCTTTACTTTGCTTTATGTGAATAAATCAACAAATTATTTTTCAACTGCTTTTCAGTGAAAATTTCTATCTTTAATTTGTCTATAATCCATATTTTCTTATTTATTCACTCTCATTCAGAATAATAACCTCCCAAACAATGATCAACCTGTCAAATTGTACGTATGCACTCATAACCTTACCATCTGTGATCCTCAATACCTGTCATTATGAAGAAAATTTATTTTAGAAATTTTTTCAAGAGAAAAAATGAACATTACTTATTATAATATTACTAATTTTCATAGTGTTTCAACATAAACACATGTTTTTTCTCCACTTCACAATTAACAGATGCAACTCAAACTTTCACTTTACTTCTGTTTCATTAATCAACAAATTATTCTTCAATTATTCTTCCCTGGCGGACCGAAGGAACCGAAAGGAACCTCTACAAAGTACCCTTAAAGACTCCACTGAGTGCCTCTTCAGTTTCTCCTTTACAAACTAAAAAAACAGAAAGATCATATTTTAAATGGTTGAAACGCGGTTTCTACGTTAAAATGTCCCATACTACAATTTATGATAGGAAATAAATGGCAAGCGTGTCATCTTTTTTTGGTCATTTCCTTCTTTTAGTTTTTTCGCGACCACAAGAAAGCGATGGGGTAAACGAGAGAAAAAAATGACAAGACGGCAGCCGAAAATCACCTGACCTAATTGGTTTGAAGTTCGAATAATTCACACGGATTGAAATGTCGGTGCCGAATCAGTGTTGTTAGAACGCAGATATCTATGGCATGGGCAGTAGTGATTCCTCTATAATTTTAAATTAACACATGGCGTTAAATAACCAAGAAATGAGCGGTTGGGTGTAAGAACGGCCTACTTGCATTTTACGTAAGGTCGTTAGTCGAGTCCTGTCTAGCCATGTGACTAACCTGCTCGAGAGATAAAATAGTGCGATATGGAAATACATGATGACAGCTGAATGGAAATTCGGCTAATTCGTAGATTCATAACATTCGTAAGCACAAAATTTGGGTTACGAGAAGATTCAAGTTTGGAATATCGTGAGTTTTTTATAATAATTTAAAATTGTGGAATTGCAGAAACATAAGCGTTAAAACATTAAACTTAGTTTTTAATTTTAGATTGTCGAATTCCAATTGCTTTGAATTTTTTCCAATTGCTTTCCAATTTACTAGTTTTAAATTCGAGAACATAATGCTTCACAGAAGTTCAGAGCCAAGTGCTGGATTTAAACGCATTGCTCATTTCTTTTATACTTTTAAACAATAACATAACATCTGTGTGAAGTATTCGAGGTCCGCTGAATTAGGATGTACATGGATTGCACACACGGATTGAAAATTACGTTCAAACCAAGTAGGGCGGGTCATTTTCAGCTCTCGTGTTGTCGTTTATCCCTATCGTTTACCCCATCGTTTTTCCTAGTAATCCTAGTAATCCTAGTAATCCTAGTAATCGCAATACTTTTTTTTGCAGCGTTAAAAATATTTTAAAATGTCAATAACTTCTGCTGAAGGTTAATTCAGGCGCATCCATAATGGCTCCAGCAGTATGTTGCGCGTGATGTTTGATAATACAATTCAAAATTGGCAAATAAATGTAAATAAATATATGTAATAATTAAATTTACGTAAAAGAAGAAGCCAATATTTTATATTAATTGCGCTAGCATCAAGAAAAAATTCGTAAAATTACCGACAGAAGGCCTGTTAACTGCTACTAAAAGAAGATGCACTTGAAGCCGCCATCAGACCATGTAAATGACAGGTATTTTATTTTTTAAAGTGTTTAACGCTGCAAGAAAAAGTATTGCTACCACTTCGTGAGTTTCTATAATGTAAACATTATCGCAGAATCCGAATTTTAGCAATTTAAAAGTTGATGTTGCTCTTTTTTGAGTTTTTTAATAAGGAACCGAAGGGGGACTCAGTGGGGTCTTTAAGGGTACTCGGTAGAGCTCCTTTCGGTTCCTTCGGTCCGCCAAAATAAACAATTAAATTTGGCGTATTCAATATCATTCTTTTGTATTTTTAAACTCTATGCGGCAATAAGTAGGTTTAGTATCCTTGTTTACCTTAAATAAATTTTTACGTTGATTTTACCCTGATTTTCTGATTCGATACCACGTCTGAGATAAGTGAAATCTGCAACCGATAATTCGCGCATAGGTGCACACTTTTTTGCAGCATTTCTTTGCAGAAATTATTCTTCGCATCATTTTTGTATTGATTCAAAGCATTCTTCTTATGTAATTTTGCGTTCTTTTTTCAGCTGGCTAAAAGCTAAGGAAATATAATAATTGTTCAAATAACAGTTTTCCCCTAAAAGTGAATAGAAGGAAATGTAACCAGAACATTATTAACCCAAGCGATCGCAACCAAGAAGACCAACACAAATGCATGCAACTAATCAGACAAGATCAAATGAACACAATCAACAAAAAGAACCAAAACAAGTGTAACCAACACATCTTATCTAAATGAACCTTAGCAACACAAACAATCCAACCGGAACGGACATAAGCAGCACAGCTAAACCACCGAAATCAAACAAACTAAGAAATCCAATTCAACCCAAACGAACGTAACTACGATACCAAATCCAACCCGAACGTTTGGACGCGCATTCCTAGAATAGTCAACAATGTAAGTTTTCCCTAATGCATCGCAATATAAAAAATGAGCTCTCAGGCTAAAAATCACTTTTTCAACAAAAATAGAATGAATATTAAATTTTCTTTAAATTCTTTTTCTCAATATGTAATAGTGAATTTTCAAGCCAAATGATGAATTTTCTACAATACAGTTCAAATTTCAACCAAAAAAGATAAATAATTCATAACAAAAGGTAATAGTTGATATTTTGACTTAGGACAGATGTTGATTTGAAATACAAAACAGTAAACCGAATCAAAAGAGATGAGTTTTTAGCAAAAAACTTGAGTCCTCAACATAGAAAGAGTTTTTAGTTAATATAAAAAATTTATTTTATTAAAAAATGTATAACTTTTAAGCCAAAAGACGAGGTTAATAAATTCAATCTCTGACATTATTTTTTCTTTTTTTTCTTTATCCTCACAGAAAAAAATTAAAGATAAATTTTACATCGATTCCGAGTGAAAGATTCACCGATACAAAAATTAACCTTGCCAGGTAAACTTTAGATGAATCGAAGAAAATTTCTCATTTTCAACCTTGCCTGGATAATCTTTCGCCTTATAATCGCTATTTATCGTCGTTTACCTTTATTAAATTGGAGTAAAATGGGGATTCCTATCTGTCTGTTCGGTGAAGATATATAAGTAAGAACAAAATTTTTCCGTGTTTTCTGTTGTTGATTCTACATGTTTTACCGAAATTTGGTCACTTTAGCGTGAAGCACTATAAAAACTTTCGCCAAAATATGCCTAATTTTTAACCACTTCAAGTCTTACTAGCAACAAATTTTAACTTTTGTTTTTTATGTGAAAATCTGTTGTCTCCATTTATATCTCGAACTGACTCCTACTTTGCCGTTTTCCCGTTGCTTCTAAGGACGCCACAGTAGACGACAGCTGTTATTCCATCATAGAATAAACTTTAGTTAAAAAGCATGCAAACTTTAATAGCGGGAAATTTTATTTGAAACAAAATTTAACTTTAGTTTTTTCTGTGATTCAAACAACACTGTGGTTGATTATTATGGGACTTTTCCGTAGATTACAATACCGATGACCAAAATGAACAAAATGCTTCATCACGTGCTAGAATCTTCTACTAGGGATAAAATGAAAGCTTAAAGCTCTTTTTTTAAAGCTAGATGACCCTAAATTAAGGTACATTGTCATTAATTAGTGACGAACCGCGTTTTAGCGGTACAACATAGCTCGTGTTTTCTACTAAAAGGGAAAGGCATAGGCTCTGTATAAGCTTTTATTTCAGCTCAAGTAGAAGATTCTAGCAAATATTTAAAAAATGGATTTTTGAAGTGATACGGAGAAGGTGAATTTCTTATATCATAAGGAACTTTATTCCATAAATGGAAACCTCTTGCTATCAATGTTCTTTGAAGCTGACAAGTTCTATGATAAGGAAGTTCAAACTAAGAAATCCAGATAAGATGTTTGCTAATACTGATAAAGGCAATGTTACGATTGCTATGTCTGAAACTAATTACCATAAAAAAGTTTATATCCGAAATGATGAAAAACTTTATTCCTTATCCAAATTTGAAAACACTGCTACCTTACAGGGCAAAACAATAATGTAAGTCTATGGCCTCCCTAAAATCCATAAGCCTAATGCCCCCCTAAGACTTACTGTTTCCACTCTTAACGGTCCTCTGTACAAATTTTCTGGGGTTTTGTCCACAATTTCAAATAATTCTATCGGAAAAAAGATTCACGTGTCATAGAAATATTATCCTTTGTAAAAAAATTAAGTCATGTAGCATCCCTCCTAAACACGTTTTACTTCCTTTAGATACAGTTTGCATTGAATTATCTTTAAGTACCACCTTTTTCAATTTTCGTAGCTTTTCTTGTAAATAGCAAAACGTCTAAGCTATGGTTTCCCCCCTCCCACCTGCATCAACCAATTTAGTTATGGAAAAATGCGAATCTCACTGTCTAAAAAATCTGCCTTTTTCAGTTCCATTTTTCTTTCGTTACGTAGACGATATAATCACAACTTTTCCTAAGGATAACATCCATGTACTCTTTGAAAAATTCCATTCTTACAATCCCAATATTAAATTTATTGTAGAAGTTGAAGAAAATTCAAAAATTAGTTTTTTAGGCACTGTTTTTATTAAATGTGGTGGTTTTGTAAAAATTTATTGACATCAAAAGAAAACTTGGTCTGGTCGTTACTTAAATTTGAAGTCTTTTCCTTCTTTTTGCCAAAAACTTGGGTTGAATACAGGCCTTTTTTCAGAATTCTTAAAATTTCAGATCCAGAATTTGAATCAAAAACATTAATTTAATCAGAGATACTTTAAAAGATAATGTTTTCCCCAACTATTTAATCAACTACTGTTTAACGAAAGAAACTTTCCGATTGTATAACAATGAATTTACTCCTAAATCTAAATAAAAACATCTTATTTTGATTTCACAGTTTACCCTTACATAAAAGGTTCACCGGAAAAAATCTAACAACTTCTGAAGAGGCAAAAAGTCAAGACCATTTACAAAACAATTAATGGCATCTCCGATTTTTTGAACAATCTTAATGACGAAATTCCAGACAGGAAAAATTCCGGTGTTGTTTATAAATGCAATAATAGCACTATCTGTCCGTTTCTTATGTTGGTGAAACAGTTAGACCTATAGAAACCCATAGTCGTGAACACTGGTATTCTATGTTTTACCAAGAAGATTAATTTTCTATTAAAAACACGAATTTTTAAAAATATATATACATTTTTAGTGAAATTTTTACAATTATATGTATATATATGAGACGTTCTCTCCAAGAACGACATAAGTGAAATTTGGTCGTTTCGAGCAAAAGCGAGTTGAAAATTCAACATTGTACTACTCACCATTAAAAATAACTAATTAAATTCTTTGATTTATTGCAAACTTATACTGTAGGATAATGGATTTAAAGCATAAAATCTTTAATAAATATTTTTTAACCCATCGCATGGGTTGGCATCCTGTCGTTAGGACGCCTTGAGGTGTAATCGTCACATTGAACATTCCTGACAGCCAAGAACAAAATTTTGCGACATTCTTCATCAGGCTTTTCCTTCATTCGTTTTCTAACAGACTCATACAAAAGCTGCATACAGAATTAGCACTATTTTCATCTTCACATTCTAGGAAACAATCAAATTTACTGCAAATTTACATTTTTTGGTTCCAAGTTAGCAGCAACAAAAATAAACCCCACTTGCTGAAAAGGAACCCAAAACGATAAATGAGCTCAAATGATACCACACTTGGAATTTAAAAGTAGTGACAGATACAAAAAATTCGACTTTAATAAAAAAGAGTTCATGAATGCTGAGATTAGAGAAATAAATAATTTTTGTTCGTCGCAATGGCTAATCACGTCTCTGTTACTGTCATCACTGAAATTACCAAAAATGAAGTGAGAATAATAATTCACTGCACTGATAAATGTTATATCATACATGTTTTTAATAGCTTGAAGAAGACCTGAATTACAAAAGGTGATTTTAAATTTAAAGCAATTTAAGTTCATGAATCACACCAGTAATTATCTTATTTATTATTGAAGAATAATAATCTATAATTCTAAAGCGCATCTTCATTTCAAATAGATCCTCAGAATAATATAACCGAATTTCATAACTCCTCTTAATTAAGAAAGTTGAAATCTTTCCAGATTTTATTAAATAGAACGGAGAAAAGGTACATATTCCGGAAAAATTCTTATTTGCATTATTCATTTCATGTCAAAAGGAGTAACAGGGTTCAGGTAAAAATATAACTTTATGTATAATATAGGATCCTTGAAAGGTGGAATATTAAAGACTTTAAAGACTCTTGTAAACCTTATATATTACTTTAGCATACTTGAAAGTATGCCTCTAAATTTTGTTAAGCATAAAGGTTCAGTAGTTGTAAAGTTGTGGACAAACAACAATGAACAGCGTCATTTTGACCCAGAGATAGAGGAGATGTTCGAAAAAATAGGTGTGTACTAGAAAGGTTAAAAATTAGTTCTTAACAGGTGATGAATTTACAACGAAATTAATTGTATATTTAACTAGGACAGTGAGTTTTTATCCAAAAAGATAAATTTACAACTAAAATGATGAACTTTCGCCTAGAATCATTGAATTTTCAGAAAAAAGAATTATTATTTCATCCGCTCCTCTGAAATTCTAATTTAGGACTAAGAACTTACTTTGGATGCATTTTTGAATCATTATTTATCATAAATATTAAAGTTTAATATTTATATAATTCAAAATCAGCGCGCTAGCAGTGACCAATGGGAACACTGGTCGTCGGTCGGTAACTTTATTGTTTATGCTCACATTTGAAAATAAGTAATTATCAATTATATTTATTTTTAAAAAAAGAATCATACATTAACCTTTTTGAACTTCTTTCATGGCTTCAAAAAAATATCCCATATATATTTTCAACTTATACTCATAACTCCTGAGTAATATTTCTGGTGTTATGGAAAATAGTTCATACAGATATGTAACTTTTTAAAAGTACAAATATATTACCTGTTAGAAGTGAAGTTGGGTCGTTGCAAAAGCCAGATTTTTATTTGTTTTCTAATTTTAACATAAAGTGTATAAATATATAATCAATTAGACTGTATATAAATAAATATTTCTGAAGTCTCTATGCTTTTATTTAATTTATAACAACTCAAGGTTATTGTAATATTTTAAAACAATAATAACGTATTAGTCAATTTCCTCCGAAATAAAGTTTTTAAGCCACATTTTCTTTCACCAATGTAAAGAGTAGATAATTTACTATTGAACATTGTCATTTTTTCGACGACATTACTGAAAAATATTTTGTAAATGCAATCAAATATAATTATTTTATTCTGTATTCTGTATTCTAATTTTAAAAAAACATGAAAATTGCAAAAGCCTGCTTATGCAAGATAAATAATCCCCTTCTCCATTCCAAGAGAATGAATGCTTTTTTTTAGGAAAGTCATAAATAATGACGAATAATTAATTCATTCTTCAATATTAGTTATTTCTATAAGGTAAGTGGGTATTTTTAGAATAACCAATTCAAAAATCACGCCCATGCCAACCCGACTTTGCAAGCCGTTGGTTTGTGAATTCGCCTGCATGCTGTTCTTTTCAAGTGCGCTCGAAATGAACCCATTTGGATCTCTACAGGTATCTATAGGCGCTTAAGTTCCTGAGGACATCAACTTTAATTTGAGCCGCAACACGAGTATATATATAATATGGTAGGCGCGTGGTTTCAAACACTCACACTTTGCTCAAAAATTCATTAAATGTTATGAAATTTGGTGTCCAGATATGTTGAGACCTTGTCTGCCTATTAACACCTTCTCCCAAAAACGACCTAAGTCCGTCTCATATATATATATATATATATATATATATATATATATAAAACATGCAAATTATATACTAGATATAGTTTACATAATTGAATTATACATCTAGGAGTATTTACATTTCAATTTCATGGCAGTTGGGATAGAAATACTGTCTGAAATTCATACCTTATTTGAAGGAGCCCTACTAGGACAAAAGTCAGGACTAATCAGGAATGTTTGGAAATCATCAGAACAGAATTAGTGACTTCAAACTTTATCAATTTCATTATGAAGATCATGGAGATCTAAAGTAGAAACTGTGTCTCGATATATAAGGCTTTACGAGAGCGAAAGAAGGCCTAGAAGCGCAAACTAGAACGAAGGAAGACAAATGGAGGTCTCATTCAGACCTTGCAGGTTTAAAAAGGTCTTATTCCAGGTAATGAGCTCTAAAGGAGGCCCCGAATTTCGATTCGGAAGGTTATTGCCAGAGGTTCCACTATTTTTAGTATTAGTCGCTTATTTTTCACTGATGTGAATAGCTAACATTCTTTGCACTTCAAAATAACCATGAAGCATCAAATGTGCTTAATCGAATTTCTCTCCGATATTCATAGTTTCATATACATAAGACAATACACCAAGTAAGAAATAAAAGTTTATTATTCATAGGAAACCATGAGTGAACCAAAGACTTTTGGCTTTCTTGGCATTCAATATTTAAGCTTATTTAATGTTTGGTTAACTTCAAGAATAACACCAGCGCATTTAATGGATCGAACATCGAGCTGCTCATCACACTGATGACTGTAATGATTGCCCGCCGTCCACACTACCCCTGTACTTTCATTATTACGGGCAATTCTACCCATCCAAACAATATATCCCAGCTTGAATGATGACCAGTGTGATGACACGCATTCTCTTCTGTCCCCCGCGTTTGCTTCACCACCTACGCTCCATTCATTTGCATATTTCGGCGGCCATTGGCGCTGATGGCTTCTGTATTTCGCCGCTCGGTCTACCTTTATTAATTTAAATCTCTCGTACGGTATCGCTCAGAGCAGCTCGCTATTCCCCGGCTTGATGTTCAATTTGTTGCTACAGTCCTGGGGTTTGCGTGGCGGGCGTTTAGTGATTTACATTTAACTTCAATCGATTTTACTTTTGATACCCGCCCTGATTGTCGACAATGATACTTTTCCTAGATTGTGCGCAGCAGAGATTTCTAAATCATTTCTAGATAAGAAATGCACTTAGTTTATATTCCAAGAGCTTTTGACAAAAAACGAGTGAAATTTATTACATCTTATTTTTAAAAATGAAAATTTTCATTTGCCTTATTTGTTTTAAGATCTCAATTTTGTTGCAACTCAAAAAAAATGAGTTCCGCTTTCTTTTCAGGACTTGTAAGAATATTGGCTGCGCACTGGCTCTCACAGTTCTCATAAAAAAAGTGGATCGTTAGAAGAACTCTCTCTAAGATGAAGAAAAGTTAATATTTCATGTAGTAAGTCTTATTTCTGTGAAGAGTAACTTTGCCGATTTCGTATTGCATATGTTTATGTAGGTTCACTGTGCGCACAATCCCATTGGCGCAGTACTGACTCAGTACAGATTTCCCGAGTCCTCGTACTGGACGTGTGTACTGAAACAGTAGTGGCGCGGTAAGGAGCACCAGTACTGTTTCTGTACAGGTAAATGACTGTAGTACAAAAATTCCGGAGTTAATTTTAATAATATAAAAAATTATTCCATTGTTTCTAGGACCATTTATTCATAGTCATACGACTGCATATCGTCCAAATATTATTCATAATAACAAAAGTGTACGTTTCAAACATTTTGTGTAATTATAACACCCACTATTACTACAATTTAAAGATAAAACAAAAAAGTAATTAAAAAATTAATAATAATTGAATGAGAGGACTTTGAACTACATTCGTACCCGAAGCTATCGCCTAGCAGTCGGAAGCATTACCCTATTCTGTACAGTCTACAGTCGACACCTACCGAATCGAAAGTCAATGAAAATAACATTTTCCCAATACATGTTTTATTTTTATACGACATCGTATGTATGTACAATAAATTAACTGATGTCGGAAATATAAATAAAATAATTTTTAAATTAATAATTTAAATCGATGATAATTCTTCTTCGTGTAATATTTGTTTTTCTTCGCGTTTTAGACCATTCCACAACTTTTGATGACATATTAAATTGTCAATTTTGATGATGATTTAAAATTTGTATCGACGAAATCTAGAAATTTCATCGCAGATTGCGTGCATTTTTTTAGTAGCATATTTTTTTAACTTTTGTGTAACATTTTGCTTTCTAGATGTTTTCGACTATTTTACAACGATTAAGAATTACCTCAAATTTTTTTTTCTGAACATTCACACTCGCAAGTTTGAGCGCTTCGCACTCGATAATGTATTATACTTGCGCTCCGCACTCGGTCTTTGTATATTCCCACAGGTTTTTTGAAATAAAGGTCAAACCATTGACAACAGTAATTTCGTGATAGTGAATTCTCTTTTGTTAAAGCTCTTTCGGCTTTAACGAACACATTCTCTTTACGTATCTCGTGCTTCGCACTCGAATTTTACCCTTAAATTGTATATAATTTCCGTTAATGTATATCATTACAATTAATAACATGCATTCCTCTTAAAATAGACGTAGTGTTATTGACTCGTTTAGAAAATGCGCTTTCGTTAACAAAATTTTACTGATAAAAATTTTATTGCAACATTTGCCGTTTTTCAAAAACTGAATTTTTGTCATTTTAAATTTTATTTTTACGATTTAAACGTTACACATACGTTCTACATATAAGCCTTACCTTTTTCTAACTTCTAAATTATATTCCTTGCATCAGTTCCCCACGAAAATTATGGATTTTGAAAATGCTATATCTCAGAAAATTTTTATTTGATCGAAAAATGTCATCAGGAAAAATTGTTCGAATTTTCGAATACTATAAACACTCGTTCATATAATCTTCAAATTTGGTAAAAAATGTTCTCAAAAATTTTCAAAATGCGTTTACTTTTCGAATTTTGATCCAAAATGACTGGC
The DNA here is from genome assembly GCA_010014905.2 of Druon quercuslanigerum. Taxonomy (NCBI): domain Eukaryota; kingdom Metazoa; phylum Arthropoda; class Insecta; order Hymenoptera; family Cynipidae; genus Druon; species Druon quercuslanigerum. The sequence goes on from JAAAKG020066273.1 coordinate 12,196, forward strand.
TAACGAACTTGACCTTTATTTTCGGACACTAAAATAGCACCCCAAAGGCCAATGCAATCTTTCAATTCTTTCGAAAGTTATCGTACTAACAGACTAAAAATCTACAGATACACATACAGACCCACACACACTCAGCCACACAGCCTGACACATTCGCTAAAACCTGTTTTTTCGGTTCAGTTGGTCTCAAAACGTGGCCATTGAAAAGTGGTCAAATTTAACAAAAATCTAATAGGTTCTCTGGATGAGAATGTAAAAAATTGTTTTCGTTACATTTGTATCTATAGTGTTTGAAAAGGACGACCGCCTTCTGCATTTTCGCAGCAAGTGTTTCAGCATATTTTTCACACGCAGTGATGCTTTTCAGGCTATTAACCAGTAAAAGCTTGGCACCTCCAAAAGCGCCCTTGATAAGAACGATTAATTTAACAGAATATTCTGGGTATAATCGCAACTCCCTTACCAGCTCTCTTATATCTCTCTTTCTTTTCATTCTCTTTGGCTATGATATTTTTCTCAGCTGGTACCGAAAATTCAATAACGAACATGGTTCGTTTCTTGAAGTCAAGGAAAACTATGTCAGGCCTCGAGTGATATAGATGGTAATAGAGCACTCTTCGTGCCGCATTGTGCCTTTGGACGTAGGTCGTTCCCGCATGAGTTGGACAACTAGATAGTATGTGTCCTAGATGCTTAGGTTATGCATGACACACTCTGCAGCTATCATCGGGAACGTCTTTGCTCAAAATGTGGCGACGGTATGTTAAGGTGGAAATGTGACCATCATCACAATTCTGTGGAAGATTATGTGCATTCTCTTATCGAGGAGCTATTCCCGGAAGCTTTTCTCCTGTTATTTCTGAATTCGGGCTTTTAGGAGTGAGTACTCGAGATAGATAAGATTTGATGCCTTCTGCTCACCCCTGATACTGAAGTTAAGTCCGAGTGCTTCTGCAGGCTTCTGCGCTGCTTTGTACAGAAACGCTCCTTTACCAACTTCTTCATGCTTCTTGAGCATTTTAAATAGAGGGTCACTTCCATTTGCGACTCTATGTGCTGTACCTAAAATAATCCTATTTTAGAGACATTCAAGATTCAATATTTCGCGACCACCTTGAAAACGTGAGATGTAGAGTCGTGGAACAGAATACTTACGACGCATGCTTTGGTTTATGTGCATAACCTTTCGTGTTCATCGTCCATGAAATCACTCTAAACGAATAGAGTACTACCGTTCATATCTGCTTCGGAGAGTATCCTTTATAGATGTCACATCCTGAATGCGGCTCTGTGGCACGCCCAGGTACCTATAAATCTCTCCAACGCAAAGGTGTCGTATAGCGCTTCTATCGACGAGCCCAAATTCCATTCCTATTTCCTTAGTGTATCGTTCGAAAATCCCTAGAGCAACATGTAGTTTTTCTTTATTTTTAGCATAGTTCTTAAGGTCATCCACGTAAAATACATGGGTGACCTTATGCTATGGATTTGCAGGTTTGCCGCAAAGGTACCCTTGGGAATGGCGAAGACCTAGATATAGTGGAAATAATGTGAGGCAAAAGAGGAGTGGGCTCATGGAGTTGCCCTGAAAGACACCACTTTGGAAAATGACCTTGTTAGTTGCCACACGATTTTTTTCATATGAGGTAGTGAATCTAGTTTTCCGAAGTGGCATCAATCTCTCTATGCACCTCACGATTTGCGTATGGACCTTTAAGTTTTCCAAAAGAGAGACGATAAGTTTATGGGAGGTCGAATCGAAAGCTTTCCGGTAATCAATCCAGGCCACCGATAGGTCACGGTGGTAGGATGCTGCATCTTTGCAGACATATCTGTCGATAAGCAGGTTCTCCCGATATTCTGCTACGCCTTTCTTTGAGCCCCGTTGTCCACACATTTCTTGCCACACAGGTCCGATTAACCGAGCAATCCTATCATTTAGGATAGCTGTAAACATCTTATATAGTGTGTTCAGACAAGTGATTGGCCTTTAATTCTTTGGTCAGCTAATTTTCCCTTGATACCATCTGGTCCCAGAGCGGAATAGTTCTTCATACCTTTCAATACTTTTTTCACCTCCTCGGTAGTGATGAGTTGGGCATTCGTCGTCAGGTGTTGTTATGAGAGCATCACACAGCTCCTTGAAGCTATTTATGTTCTCTGAGTCTTCGTCCAGTCTATGTTGCACTTCCTAGACTTCTCTCCAAAATACTTTGACGTCCTCTAGTTTAGACGGGTGGTCGACAGTGCTGGATGATCTTGAAGGAGTCGAGATGGGTCAGCGAGCAACTGTTGGCTTTCTCTGAACAACCTCTCTTTCGGCTGTAGACTCCTCTTAGCATCAGATACTATCCGTATTCTCTCAACAATATGTTGCCAGAAGGTCAGTAGCTTTAACTTGGTAAGTGTACGATAACGGATCCGGCGTTCACGCGTGAAGATAGCCAGATCTTTAGGCTTGGGTGAAACCTGGATGTTGATGTTTCTCCGGTTCATAAAGCATCGCTCGTCCTCTATCGGATGCCTGCCCGCGGTTGGTCTTAGTATCATCTCTCTTTCTCTGCTGCCGGCTTGTTCTGGCCGTGGTAGAGTAGGCGCTTCGATTACATAGTCCCTTTTTTAAAGTACTCCGGCATGGTTATGCAGACGTTATGCAAAAATTGAGATAGCTCTGGGTGTTTCACGCACCACAGTGCATGCAATCGTGCCATGGAATTCTCTCGTTCAGGGGATTATACTTGCATCGTAGCATTCTAGCAAGTCGTGATTTTCTCGCTCTATGTTTGGTGTTATCAATGTTGTTGCCACGAGAAGCTTAGAAAAGGGGTTCGTCCGTTCTTGTAGAGCCCCGCATGCGAGGATAAGGCAGCGTACACTGAGAGTTCGCCCGATAACTCAGAGACACCGATCTAGACGCCTCAACCAGGTGCCATTCAGCTTTCGGGTCGGGTTTAATGCATTCGGGACCGCCCCTGAACAATTGTCCGCGACAGCCTGTTCATTTTTTGTAACCGCATTCAACAGAAACCTTCTATCCGCAACCCGAGGACGCGTTCGGTGACTTTTTCATAGGGCCTTCAGTTTGATTCTAGAGGAATCAAAACAACGTTATATATATATATACAGTCCACCTTCTCACTAGTTTCGTGCTCTATTAGTTCCCTTTCTCAGGCTCTACTACAAATCATTAAATGAAGATTGAATTAACATTAAAGAATAAGTTTTAGGATGACTAAAGTAAAATTAAAAAGGTGTTATTATATCCAATACATTTCAAATCTGGCAGGTTCTACACTCAGACTGCCGGTCATTTTTCCGATGGTTTATGTGACGGAAATTTAAAATATCGAATATTAGGATACCGAAATTTATTGTAGGGAAAACTATTTTACCGAATGATTAATTGACCGCAAACCATTTTAGCGAATGATTAATTGATTGAAAATTATTTCAACGAATATCGAATTATTCGAAAATAGTTTGAGCAAAGATTCATTTTTCCGAAAGTCCATTTTTCTGAAAGGTCAAATTTCAGAAGGCCTATTTTTGGGAAGGATGAGTTTATCGAAAAATCAGTTAGGCGAGTGGTGGTTTATCCGAAAATCATTTAAACGAAGGTTTAAATATCCGAAAATGTAAAAAATCCTTATTTACATTCTGATAGATGTTTAATAACAAATAAAACATGTATAATGCGCAATCAAGTTGATTGAAAGGATCAAAATAGGGAAAATTCAACAAAACAAGTGACAAAAACCTTATACAGTTGATATACATTAATTTACGTTGAAGAAAAATGGACAATTAAGTTAAAGGTTACGTATCGATAAAGAAAAAATGAAGCTTAGTATTATTATAAAATGTTATCACAGGCTTAAGATGGTTATTGCCCAACATGGCGAAGGCATTTTTTTTTTTGGTTGGATTTTATATTTTTTGCAATAGTTTACACAGGGCTGTCCCGATAAATATCATCAGTCACGGACGCATGTTTATCGTGCAATCAAATGAACTGATGAGAGCAGTGCGCCCCGACATATTGGACAAAGCCCAGTTTTTACCCCATGATTACTGGACTACACAGTTCCTCGATGCTGCAATGGCGAATTATCATGTCACTTTAACGAATAATATAAGGACATCTAACTTTTGTTGACAGTATAGACAATAGTTTACAACAGCACTATAAATTTTGAAAATGTATTGTAAAAACAATTACTAAATAAGCTTACGGTTACTCCTTATATATGTTTTCGGATATACTTATGATTAATCGGTATATGTTAGTTACAATACTTATAATTCAATTAAAATTTCGCACGCACTGGAGGGGATTCGAACGCCTAAACCTAAGCACGCAACTCAATTATCGTAACCCCTACATAATTACACGAGTTCCTATCTGAAAAATAATTTCGAAATGCATTTGTAACAAAAAGGTGGTGACCTCGGAAACTTCTTCTAAATACGCGCCCATGCCATCATGGCACACAACAAAAGCTCTCGGATTTACCTTTCATCCATAAAAGTGAGCTGAAACAGTTACGGAACACAAAAATGTCCTATTTTAATCAACTCTAAAGTGTACGCGATCTATGAAGAAGTTGTGCTCTTAAAAAATAGGTTATTTTTTATAAAACCCTTTCCTTGCTAAATGGGAATATGGTGTAATGTGAGGACTGTCACAGAAATTTCAAAACGGAATGTTCTTTAGATGATGAAATCCATCCATTGCCGATTGCGCCGTGAATTCACCCGGTATTCCGCGCGGTTAGGTTGCGTTTTTACGACTTCAGGGGTGAGCTAAGTAAACCATTCAGATCGGTAGCATGTACCGATCCTTCGGCAGTGTCTGCTATTCCACTATTTTCATCTCGGTTCAGTGGATTTTACATTTCTTACAGTATGTAATACTAGAGAATAGAGGTTCATTTTACTAAATGATAACCGTTAAATTAACCTTAATTTCATTGTGAAATTTATGAAATGCTGAGTAATTTTGACATTTTCACCCCCTTATTAAGAACAGCTTATATATTTCTTGACAAGTAAATATTACATTTTTTTCTGCGTGTAGATTGGACTCAAAAGGACGATAGAGGGACTTACAGCTTAAGCTCTGTTCCGAAGCACCAGAAGCTCGGTAAAGGTCATAAAAAAGGGTCCAGAGGTACCGGTTCAGAGATCAAACCCCGGATCCCTGAGGTGAAGTACGAGCGTCTAACCAACTGACCCACCGAGGCTCTATAATGATAATAATAATGATAATAATAATAATAATAATAATAATAATCGGTGGCTCAGTTGGTTAGACGCTCGGACTTCACCTCAGAGGTCCGGGGTTCGATCCCTGAGCCGGTACCTCTGGA
>JAAAKG020066284.1:0-13956 GCA_010014905.2 Druon quercuslanigerum
CAGACGACAATTTCTAATTATATATTTTCCCTGAAGGGGCGCTCTTATCTGGGAAGAGATGAAAATCCGAGGACAGGTGATCGTGAACTGGCGCCAGGCGAAATACATGGCGTGCGGTCTCCTTGTAGTACTTCGTGGATCTTTCTAATTGCAGATGCACTTTGAAGGTTATGATTTCCAGAAAAACTTTTAACTGGTTAGATTTTAAAATTTATTGTACATACCTTCGAATGCTTTAAAATAATCCCCAAAGCCTAAACATTACTACACTTTCAATACTTCCAGCATTTATATTAAAAAACAGCCATAATCCAACAAGACATTAAGTGAGCAGCGGCTTATGACGGCCATGTCTAAACGTTCTTCCTCGCTTTATCATATGTTGGTACCTTTTTCGCCTTCTCAATCGTACCAACCATGCTGGCAAATAAAATAGTTGCGCCACCTACTTTAATTTGTTAGAGAAATGAATTAGTAGTACAGGTGACTAATTAATTAGTAACTTGTATCTACTAACTGAACAGTTGTAAGAACCAATGAATGCTTTACTAATAAAAAGGTAGTAGCCCCAACTATTCATTTTTCTCAGTGTAAGAAGACTGGATATATGCCATCCGGACCAGGAGACTTGTAAGGACTGAAGGACTTAAGGGCCCACCGATCCTGGCTGGGGTAACAATCTCGTTGGCTAGCCGTCGTTTCGGGCCCAGTTGGGCCACAGGCGGCTTTGATTGCCTCGGAGGTGTCGTCCCTTCTTCTCCTAACTTTGTAAACCATCTGCTCCTTTCTCGATGTCTGTGCAAAATTGGGCCCAGCTTTCATGCTTTGTCTTACGTATTGTACATTTAGGGCCAGAAACGGGCACAATGGATTCCAATTCGAACTCTCTGAGTAATCCGAGAGAATAGGTTCACCTGAGACTCTCCACTTTTTGATGTTACCTGTAAAACTATCGGTACATAGAGTGATGTCGATGACTTACTACCTGGCCAAGTACAAAACTTCAGGGTGTTTACCGTATTAAGAATATCTAAATCAGTGGTGATTAGGTATTCCACTAGAACGTTACCTCTTTGAGTTGACGTTCATGCTGCTCCACAAAGTATGGTGGGAGTTAGCATCGCACCCCGGCAGAAGAGGAAGACCCCTTACTTTGCAGTATTCCACCAATGTACGTAACTCCACAGATGGATTGGTAACGCTGCCATGTGGATTGTAAGCCGATCCCATGACTAGCCTTCCTATTCCTTCAAGATCCGTGACTAGCACCATCAAATCCCTGGAACATAGCTCAAGCAGCGGGACGACATTGACTCCCTTCGCCAGTATGCAAACCCTTGGATTGGTCGCCTTGGACTCCCTGTATCTTCCTGTAAATCTACAGGCTCTTCCTGCCCCTGTCTGGCAGTTGACCTGTTCAAAGTGGTAGAAGGGCCCGTTGTTGAGGACTGCAAGAGCCCTCGTCTGAGATTCAGGAATTTGCATAACTAGGAGAGGTTTGCTTCCTCGTCTCGTTGTGTCCTCTTTTTAAGTCGTATCGTGCCTGACGATTCGCCAGGACGCTTCGGGGTTTAATCCCTCCAAACGTCGGAGCACCACAGACGAACCTTCTAATTCATCCGGGAACCACGCCGTAGCCTTCCCCATCTTTTGGAGCCACTCAATTCCACCCACCTTAAGAGATGCACCTTCCCAAGGCCTTATTTCGACCACAGCCTTGTGTAGCCAAGCTTAAGCCGCTGGTTCGGCTGCCACAAATACAAAGACCCTACCCCTAGAGAAGAAGGTCCTGATTCTTTGCCATTGATCTGGGGACACTCTTTCTAGCACCCTCCAGGTAGCCTTCCTGGAGCCCCTTCATCTGCGCTCATCTGAGTCCCTTCCTTGCTTCTGAGCCTGAGTGCTGGTTATCGGCGTTTTAGTCGTCGATGTTCCTGGTACCGCAACTGCTCCACCAGCCCGCTGCGCTTGCCTCTTCAGTCTCCTTTTCAGAGAACTGTTGATGTGTTTCTTCTTATTCGAGGACTGATGGGACGCTCCCGTTTCCATAGCCACACTCAGAAGAATCGTCAATCCTTTAGCTCCCTGAAGAGCTGGGGGCACAGCCACCGTCTGAGTTTGGCTTGCCGGAGAGACAGATTAGGAGGAAAGGCTTATGTTAGACCCGTTAGGACCCAACCCTTTTCCTCCCTCCACCACCTCCATTTCTCCTTCTTCTTTTTTATTTTGCATGATCCATTTTGATTACCCAGCCCCTGCAGAGCCCCGCATGCATGGGTAAGACTAATAATTACTCGGCGAGGTCTTCCGGTGTCCCCAAAAGGCCGTTAGAACACTCTCGCAACCCCGAGGAGCCAAAGTGCCATGGACACGACTACTCTACATCCATAGTGGTCGCATTGAGCGAGACACTCAATGAATACCCGTTCGCAGGTCACCATACCAACGGAGGGCTGTTTCTTGGTCGCTGTTCGAGCCGCAGGTCATTCCTGTGCCGATTCCAAGAACTGAAATACGTCCTGGAGGGACCTCGACCCAGGGACCCAGAAGGCCCGTGTTAGCTAACTTCCCCCAATCCGACCCCTTTGCCATGATAGTTGGCACGGAAGAACGTAATATCCATGCGTGCATCGTTCAAACGACATGAAATAGCAAGCAGTATGCGTGAGCTGCGCAGCTTGTTGGGATCATGTATACTCAAAACGTGGATGTACAGCGGAATTGCCAACTGCGTGTTGGTAGCCAATCGGTAATGAGCAGCCATGGTGGCGCGTCCTTCACTAAAGGGTCCTTAGACTCTTGCAACCTTCTATCATACTACTACCTATCATACTACTACCTATGTACCACACGTTTAAGCCTCCCCACCAACTACAAGGTATTACATACCCTAGGGGAGGATTTCAATTATAATAATGTGAATTTTTCTTATTAATAAATTATTCATGCAAAATAACACTGTTTTGACATAGAGATTTTAAAAATAAAAAGCAGTTTAAGATTCAGTATACAGTCGCTCAATAATCGTACTTTGCTCGCACGCGTGCCGAATCACCCGCCCTGAGAAAAATGGTATAATTGTTGTAGCTAGAAATATATTGCTGAGGAGATATAGCTAAATTTGCAATAAAGTTCAGGTAGAACTGCAAACTAGATAGCTAAGATATATAAACCGTTTTTCTCCTGCAGAGAGAAAATTTAAGAGATAATTCTATCACAATTTGTTACACATTCTAGCAGTCATGATCAAACAGCATCCTCGTAACGACGAGTCGATTGAGACGCATAGATCGGGATTAAGAAAAATGGATATTTCAATGCCTTTATACGCGCACTAATTGCATTTTTGCCTGAAAAATAATAAAATCGCATTTACCGGCATTAATTCTATTAAATATTTTATCGAGAGGATTAAATGGCATTGACACGGTTCGTTACTTGGTTCGCGAAAGGCATTGCATTACATACAATTTGGCTGTTTGTCGATTATCACTGAATGGCATTAAATGGCATAAACTCGTAGGCCTTACAAGAACATCACTGTAATAATGCCTTGAAGTTTATGCGTACTAGAAATGATTGAAACGAAACAAGTTTTATACCATTTTTTTAATGCCAGTCTATGCGTTCCAATTATAAATTTCTTCTTACCGGGATATTTCCTATAATTAGTTTGTTCCTTTGTTCGTTTAGACGCAGCAGCTACATCGCTTCAACTAGAAAAATTTAGATTCTGTGTCTATACCAGTATTGTAATATTAAAAACTGATATTTGTAAGTAAACATGAACCTGAACCGCAAGACATCAACATTTGTATCGTTAGATGCGAACGAATTAGCGGGGTTTCCACGGATGACGAAGGAGGACCCCTACAAGATTAGCTTGGGTTCGTACCAATTTAAACAAGGTCGTTCGTACTATGGGGAGCATGGGGCTACAAAATATCGCTACTCTATACAAGTAAGTGGTGTTACTGGGGCAACAAATCTTCGCAAGTATGGCATAATCATGAACGACCATATTCTTCTGAAAGCTCGAATACAATCCAGACACGTAAATCGAATGCAGTATTATGTATATGCTCTAGCTGAGCGCAACGAGAGAGGGATCAGACGTCATTAAGGTAGTTTACGCAAGATTTCACTTTTCTTAGGATCTTTCTTAAATTTTCGCAATACATACAGGAGAATATTATGCAACGACCATGCAGTTTTGAGCTCAATATTGAGTATGTAAAGTTAGATATTATCTGCTGAAAACAGTACCTTTTACATGGGTCCCATATAAAAACGAGTTAATTTATACACTTTTAATTGTAGCATCTGAACAGTTCTTACTATGTAGTTTAGAAACTAGAGTTTTATAGAAACAGATAAAACAAACATTTTACAAAAATTGCAATTTTTTCTTGAGTTTTCTGTCAGAGATATAACTGCCAGAAGAATAATATTTTTATTCCCGCTAGGAATAGCCGCTTGTCAAAGCCACGTGCGTGAGTTGCTAGCCATATCCACTAAAATGAGTGCGGTGTTGCCACACTCATTTCTTGACTAGCATGCGATATGCGATGTATACGTATATTATTGGTTTGTTTGCGGCTAGAACGAGTGTGTACAAACCTAATCAAAAATTTTGAAGAAAGGTTTGAAGAAGCGCAATGACGTTTTCGACTGGCCTGAGATCAAACTTTTAGACGAATTTCGCGCGCGTTAACTACCTTAAGGAGCATTATTGTTCCTGCCAGAAAGGCTGTCGCACATTAGGGTTTTGTATGCATATAATGACTATTATTTGGTACCTAGGATACGGTCGACATCTTCCAAATGAAATCCGTACGCTTTCAAGGGCTGCCACGGACATTTCTATAGTACCAGAGAGTTCCGATGAGGAGCGAGAGCCGGAGGAGTTGAGTCCACAACTTCTACGGGTCTTCCAGGAGTAAATAGAAACGTCCATTTTCGTGCTCAGTAAACGTCCCCCTATCGATTGATGTTGATATTTTGTTGATTGATGATATATCATTTTCGTTGTAATTTGATTTTGTTTGGTTAAAAATTTAACTAATTTGGTTGAATATCTATTTTCTTTTGTTAAAAATAATTTGTTTTGTAAAAATGTAGTTATTTCATTTTTGCAAGAAAAATTGATACTTTTCATTTGAAACTTAACTTATCCTATATTTGAAAGTCGGTTCAAGCTTCTCATAGCGTGATCTTGTCCCACAGTGTAATCGAAAACGCATTACCAGCTCTTCTACTTCGTCAAGGCAAGTTCGAGGCATCTGTTTACATTATCGATGTGAACATTCCTAGCGATTAAGTTACAGCGATCGAACCGAATTCTGCTAGGGCTCTTCTTTTTTAAACATTTATTTAATCTTCAAAATTTTTAATTATTTAAATAATTTTCATAAATAGCTCTTTTTTAAAGAATAGGTTCTATTTCTTTCCAGATTTCCGATATTTGACTGGGGATCATTTTTGTTTCTTTAAAACATTTATTTAATCTTGAAACATTGTAATTATTTATACAATTTTCATTCATGAATATTTCTTTGCTGATTTCCAATAACTCTTTCGTAAGATAATTGGCACATTTATACAATAATTATTAATTATTTCAACAATTTTCATAAAGATATTCAGAGCTTGGCTACTTTGCAAGAAAAAGGTAGAATTTGTTTATGGAGTCAACTGAAAATGTCTATATCCGATGACACTCTACTATTTTGCTTTGTAAATGTACAAGAACTAATAATTATTTAAACAATTTACATTACAAATTTATAACTCCGATGACTTTTTCTGTTTTTTTGTTGTTGAAAATTTACAAGAATATTAATTATTTAAACTATTTCGATTACAAAATTAAGAATTACGCCTTTTTCGTAAGAGTCAATTTTTTTCTTGTCAGCTGAGAATTTCTATCTGACAATTCTTTGCTATGTTGCTTTGTATATTTACGAGAAGTTTTAATTATTTAAACATTTTCAATTAAAGATTAAGAGTTTGTTTTTATTTCTACGCGTCAATTTAAGAGTTTCATCTTTTTTCTACTAGTCAATTTTTTTAAGTTAACAGAAAATGTATATACAATGACCCTTTTCTATATTCTAATTTGTTAATTTACAAGAACTATTAATTATTAAAACAATGTCAATTAAAATATTAAGAGTTTGGTCTTTTTCTACGAATAAGCTCATTTTTTTACAGAATTAACTTAGAATATCTTTTCGATGATTTTGTTTCTATGACGGTTTGCAAATTTACAAAAATATTAATTATTTAAACTATTTCGATTAAAAATTACAACTTTGGCTTATTTTCTTCGAGTCAATTTTTGTACGGAGTAAACTAAGAATGTATGTCTGATGTCTCTTTTATATGTTCCTAGCGGACCGAGTGAATTGAAAACATACTCTACAGCGTATCCTTATAGTAGCCACGTAGTATCCCTTTCGTATCATGCATAAAAAACTAAAAAAAACTTTAAGATCAATTTTTAAATTGGTGAAATTTGGATATATTTAGAGTTATGGGTGTTATACTTTTTTTTTTTAATTTTTAACCGTTACAAAAAAAAACTATTGCGATTGCTTCTTGACATTCTAATCGAAAATTTAACTTAAAATCCGAATTGCAACAAATTAAATACCCAGCTTGCTGTTTTTTTGAGTTTTTGTTTGGATGATACGGAAGGGGTACTACGTGGATACTATAAGGATACGCTATAGAGTATTCTTTCCGTTCAATCGGTCCGCTAGGGGTTGCATGCATTTTTGATTAAAAATTAAGAGTTTGGTTTACTTTATACGAGTCAATTTGTTTACGGATTCTAATAACAATGTTATTCCGACGACTCTTTTCTATGTTGCTTTGTAAATTTACAAGAACTAGTAATTATTAAAACAATTTCGATTAAAAAATTAAGAATTTGGTCTTTTTCTATAAATAAGCTTAATTTTTTACTTCAAGCCTTCCCAATCTTAAAACGCCCCTTAATTTAAAAAACATATTGTAACACAAAATTGATACTAAAAAACGTTCCAGAATTTAAAGCATTACAGTATAGTAAAAGCTCGCCTATTTTTGTGAAGCTACGTTCATTTGCTGCCTCGGCCTTGTATTGAATTGACATCAAATAGCGCTCTAAATTAAAAAGAGCCGAATTTCAAAAACATTTAAAATATTAAAGACCACAAAAATATTTAAAAGCGTTTATAAATTAAATTTCTTGGAAAACCTAAAAGTGCCCCAAAATTTTTGACATCATATTTAAAACTGAAATTTTGAAAGAGAGTTTTCAATAGAACCCTAATTATTTGATAAAGTCTTAAAAATATTTAACAAAAAAGTGTTCTCAATTTAATAACGTTATAATTTTAGAAAGGCCGTGATACTGACAAAAATAATTAAATAAAGAATGTCACATTTGAAAGTGTTCTTATTAAAAAAGTCACTAAATGTAAAAAATCCTCAAAATATTTAAAAACTTTTAAAAATTAAAATCGATGAAAAATATAAAAGGTCCAGAATTTAAAAGAGTTTTAAATTGAGAAAGGAGTTTCAAATAAAATAAAATAAATCATAACTTTAAAAATTGATTCTAAATTTAAAAACGTTCTGAAAATAGAAAAAAAAATCTCTAAAGTGTTCTAAATTTGACAGCGTTCAAATTTTAAAAAGGTCCCAAATTGAAGACTTTGCAGAAATTAAAAGAACACAATCGATATTGTCCTTAAAACTAAAAATAATATTAAAATGAAAAAGCGTTTAAAATTTGAAAGAGTACTAATATAAATTTAACAAAGTTCTCAAATTAAAAGACCCCCGAAAAATTGAAAACGTTTGAAAGTTAAAATCGTTCCAAATTAAAAATAGACCTAAACTTGAAAACGCTCTAAACAAAAAATAGCCCGAATTTTAAAGCACCCCAAAAATTAAAAATAGAATTAAGACTATGGAAGAGTTCTAGATTAAAAAGAGCTGAATTAAAAAAATACATTCTAAATATGATAGACCCGCCAAATATTTTTTAATTCTTCCAAATTTCAAAAGCGCCAAAATAAATTTGATGGAATCCTGAACTAAAACCAATATTGAAATCTAAAAGTCTTAAAAACTGTTTTTATTTTTAAAAAGCCCTTAAATTTGAAAGAGTTCGAAATTTAAAAAAAAAAAAAATATTTAACAGCGATTAAAAAATTGTAATTCTTCCACAATTTCAAAAGCTCCCCAAAACATTTTATAGCATCCTTAAAAGAAAAAAGAATATTGAAATTTAAATAAAAATGTATAATAAAAAACGATTCTGATTTAAAAGAGTTACAAATAAAAGAGACAGTACTTCAAAGCGTTTAAAAATTAAAGCCGATATTTTTGAAAATGATATTTAGAGATTTGGAGAGATTCATTTATTATTGTTTATACTTTACAATAATATTCTCTTAGAATAATTCTAGAAAGTTGTAGTTCTTTCTTAAAATTTCCACTTTTTGTCTACTTTTCACTTAGAGTCAGGTAAATTATTATTGTTTATAACTATTTTTTCCTACATTAATGCTAGATTGTTGCGGTCTTTTCTGCAATTTTTTTTTAAATTTGCAGCTTTTCTTTGACTTTTTAGTTAGAAAACAATAATAATTAATTGTTCGTAACTAAAAAGGCAAAGCCTTTTTGCTGAAATTAATATTAATATTTACTATTTTTTCATAGGAAAAAACAACTTTCTAGAACTTATCTAACAGAAGATAGTTATAAACAATAATCGATTGTTTAAACAATTGTTTTGGACAAATTGATTAGCTCACTCCAAGCGATCAATAGACAAAAAGGTAAAAATTTGAGAAAAACCAGCAACCTTCTACCCTTATGCAAAGAAAATATTATTAAAATTAACAAATTGTTGAAACAATTATTTTTGTTAACTTGAATTATTACTTCACTCTAATTGAAAAGTGTACAAAACTTACATTTCAGAGAAAATCGAAACTAGTATTAATAGGTAGAAAAAGACAGCTATAAACAATAATAATTTGTTTAAACAGTTAGTTTTGTTAACATTAATTACTACCTCAAATTAATTGAAATTGGGACAAAAAATGGAAAAATTTTAAAGAAGTCGCGACTTTCTATCTCTATTCTAAGAGAAAATTGCTAAAAACAATAATAAATTGTTTAAATAATTTAAGGAAACATCTAGGTATCAGTACAAAGTAGTATTTTATGTATTAGAAACAATTTTCATTTAAAAAGAACGGGAAAAAATCTTAACTAGCGCCAAAAACTTGCAAACCCCCTTTTTTGTACTTATAAATTTTTGGTTAATTGCGACGCGATAAAACAGACTCATAGGGTAACATTTTATAGTAAATTTCGATCACCTTTCACACAATTATCGAGCACTATTTTATACCACGAAAGCCGAAAATTCATGTCAAAGTTGAGATTTTGAGGTTAGAGTGGTATAAAAAGTATTATTTTCTTCATATTTTATGAATAATTGTGAAGAGAAATGTTGAGTTGAGACTGGGAAATGCGTGATAAACTTCATTGGGATTGCGCCACTGAATTAAATCGAATAAAAAATAAATACTTATCAAAATAGAAACCTCTCGAAAATGTTATCTACAAAAAAAAATGTATTCGAATATATTCTTTGGATGGATCTTTCTAGAGGAAAACAACGGATGTGCGCACAGTTAATAAATTGAAAAGCAAATTACTGAATGAAAGAGAATAAGAAAATATTATTCTCGACTATGGTTATGGTTATACACGTGACCAATATAACGTGGGGGGTGCCTTTCTACCCTCTGGAGTTGTGGAGGGGGTTCCCCAGATTTCTTTTAAAGCGCATGCCTCGAGCTTCGGAAGTACATTTCCTTCGTGGTTAGAGAACAACGTCCTTGATTCTAAATATTCAGATACGCTCGAGCCTCTCGAACGCCTGCTCCTCCCGGTTACTTCTTTTTTAAAAATTCATAACTCGTTTTTCATCTCGCTTTTTTTAATCTGAAGGTTGAAAGTTATTTTTAATCTGAAGTCCTGAAAAATAACGATGGCCTTGAAAATACGTGTTGAATCCCCAAAAGTGAAGTATACGGAGAATTATCTCGAAGCAGAATACGAATATCAAACGACGAAGATTACAAGGATTCAGGAACAAATTCCGAATTATACTGTAAGTTTTGCTTCAAATGGAGAATCAATGGAATTTTTATTATTTTTTGTTGAATCTTAGAACGAGGAGGATTTTCGACAAATGGATAGTCCAAATTTTGAATCAATATATTTCAAATTAGATTTTGGATTCAGGTTTTGAAATTGAAATTTTAAATCTCAAAATTTAAATACACAAATGGAGAATACATTTTTAATTCTATGTATATTCAATTTTGCCGCTTTAGATATAAATGGCTTCTAATAGAAATTTTCTTTTAAATTTTGACTCGCTTTAAATTATTTTTTAGAACGCTTTTTGGGCCGGGTCATAGTTGAAAATTCTTTTAAGTTTTAGTTTTTTTTAAATACGGAACATTTTTACATTTAGGGTTTGCTTTCAAGTTTTGAAATTTGAAATTCTTTTAAAGCATATTTTTATAGGATATTTTTTAAGGATATATCTGGATGTGAAATTTTATTGCGCATCATTTTTCCTCTAGACAAAAAGTTTTAGGCTTCTTTAATTTTCAAATAAGATTCAAAAAAGGATTTTTAAAAAGTCTGAAATATACTGCGCGACTATTAAACGTGTGCGCATGCGCGCACCGACTTTTATTTTTGTTTATATTTTCCCAGCTTTCGCATAACTATTTATATGTTAAAAAGTTTTTGACTGCTTAAGTACTTGCCGAAATTAGATTTTACTTCCATTTCTGAAATTAAAATTTAATAATAACTGTTAAACTAACTCCAAAAAATTTAAATTTTAACAGAACCAGTTAATATTTAGTTAGACAGTTTACAGCACAAAAAACAATAAACAATTATTTTCATTGAAACATTCAAATAATGTTTACTTTATATTTTGTTTTAAACTTGAAATTTTGTTTCTGAAATAAACTTATTATACAATTAGTAATTAAACAATTTTTTATTAAATAATATTAAAGTAAATAATCAATTTATTTGACTAAATTTAAAAACAATGTAAATTAATTATTTATTTAATTTAATATTGTGAACAAAAGTAAAGCTAATAATTTGTAAAGTTTGCAGTATAAAAATCAATCAATGAATCTATTTTAATTCAAAAATTCAAATAATTTTTACTTTATATTTTGTTTTTTAACTTGAAATTTCATTTTCGCCAATTTAAATTACTAATAAACTTTTAAACAAATTTCATGAAAAATTAAAATTAAACATTTTGATAATTTTCGAATGAAAATGCAGAAACTTATTTTACGTAGTAAAAATTATAATTATTGTATATTATAATTATAACCTTAAAGTAAATAATGAATTCATGTCACTTAACAGAAAATAAGTTCAATTCAATCTTTATTTATATAAAAATTCATTTTTTTGGCATAATATTCTACTATTATATTCAGTTAAAGATTTATAACCTTAGTTTAAAATTGATCTTTTCTAGTTCAAAATTTAACAAATTGGATAAAAAGTTCTCTTATGTAATTTAAAATTCTGTTCCGTTGAAAATTCACGTATTTTGCTACAAAATCTTTTTTTTCAGTAGTAAATTATCTTATTTTTTAAAAGGTAATCTCCTTCTTTGAAAACGATTTTTTCAGTTAAAAATTGAAGTTAAATATTTATTAGTTTAGTTTGAAATTCATCTTTTAGGTTCGAAATAAAACTATTTGGTTGAAAGTTAAACGGTTTTGTTAAAACTTATTTTTTTGGTTAAAGATTCGTTTTAATTAAAAATTAATTTCTTTGGTCTCTTAAAAATGTCTCTTTGGTTAAACATTGATTTTTTGACTAAAAATTTGTTTATTCAATTTTAGGTTGAAAAATGATCTTTTTTTCTTGAAAATTTGTCTTTTTTATAGAGATTATTCGTCTTCTTTCAAAATTAGTCTTTTTTGTTCAACATTATTTATTTCAATACACAGTTTAAATATTTAAGTTTTTGTTGACAATATTTATTCTTTTTAGTAAAAATCAATTTTTTGTTGATGTTCAATTCAAAACTAAATATTTTAGAAAAAAAAGCAACTTTATAGCACTTATCTAAGAAAATATAATAGTAAACAATAATAAATTGTTTAAATAATCAGGTTTGTTAACTTGCATTAATTATTACCTCACTAATGGGAAATTGGACCGAAAGTTTAAAAGTTAAGAAAAAACCGTAACTTTCTATGACTTATCTAAGAGAATATTATAAATAATTATAAATTATTTAAACAACTATGTTTTGTTGACAAAAGTTTATTCGCTTTTTCTTCTGCATTGGCCGTGCTGAAATTGTATTTCCAATCTTTTCTGAAAAAGTTTCGCCATGCATTCTTATTTGTTTATTTTGTAAATTTTGGTTTTCAATCATTGTTCAGAATGTGTATTTTTATATAAGTTGTTTATAAATTTTATGAAATCCATTTTATTAAAAAATCTTCATAAGTTCAGTTCAGTTTTTTATTAGTTTAGTTTATTTGTTTATAAAATAAACAGATAGTGAGCCATAACGAAAATTGCATTAAAAAATTTTCAATACAGTTTAAAAAATAATAAAAGAAAAACATGTTTCTTTTTATCTATAAATATCTGCAATGTCTTATGATTTGTTTATAAAATAACAATTAAAAAACTAAAAATCTGTAACCGTTTTTTGACAAATATAGTCCTGAATTTTTCAAGAAAAAAATCTAAAATGGATGCATAATTGCGTTCTAAATTTCATTTTGAAACTCGTTTTTTGGTTTCACCCCACTGTGTGCCACACCCTGTTCTCTCACTAGTGAGTTTCTACAATTTTAGTTAAGACCAGCGCTGGAGTTTTGAAGTTCACTATAAACTCAACGCACCAGTTTCTCTCGCTAGTGAGTTTTTGCTCATAATGAGATATTAATTTAATTTTTTAGTGAATACAAATTTAACGGGAAAAAATTAATAACAAAATTGCTGATAAGGCCGTGATAAAGTTTTTTGGAAAATTTCAGATCAAAATGTTTAATAGTTTGGGAGTATTTACAATTTTAGTTAAGACCAGCACTGGAGTTTTCAAGTTCACTATAAACTCACCGCACCACTTTCTCTCGCTAGTGAGTTTTTGCTCGTAACTCTATATTAATTAAATTTTTTAGTGCATAAAAATTAAACGAAAAAAAAACAATAACAAAATGGCAGATAAGGCCGTGATAAAGTTTTTTGGAAAATTTCATATCAAAATGTTTAATAGTTTGGGAGTAGTTAAGTTTTTAGTTAATGTCAGCACTGGAGTTTTCAAGTTCACTATAAACTCACAGCCCCACTTTCTCTCGCTAGTGAGTTTTTGCTCGTAATTCGATATTATTATAATTTTTTAGTGAATAAAAATTAAACGAAAAAAATAATAACAAAATGGCAAATAAGGCCGTGATGAAGTTTTTTTGAAAATTTCAGATCATACTGTTTAATAGTTTGGGAGTATTTACAATTTTAGTTAAGACCAGCACTGGAGTTTTCAAGTTCACTATAAACTCACCGCACAACTTTCTCTCGCTAGTGAGTTTTTGCTCGTAACTCTATATTAATTAAATTTTTTAGTGCATAAAAATTTAACGAATAAATAATAACAAAATAGCAAATAAGGCCGTGATGAATTTTTTTGGAAAATTTCACATCAAAATGTTTAATAGTTTGGGAGTATTTACAATTTTAGTTAAGACCAGCACTGGAGTTTTCAAATTCACTATAAACTCACCGCACCACTTTCTCTCGCTAGTGAGTTTTTGCTCGTAACTCTATATTAATTAAATTTTTTAGTGCATAAAAATTAAACGAAAAAAA
>JAAAKG020066295.1:0-17563 GCA_010014905.2 Druon quercuslanigerum
GCCGAAGTTTGCCGACCGGCAATCGTGCACCTTCGAGTTTTCAGATTCAGAAAAGGAGAAATCTGTTGCGCGCGCAAACCAGTCATTTGAATCGTTTCCTACTCTTTTAACACGGATATAGACCTGTCATAGGATTACAGTGAATGCGATTTCACATCTGGTATCACTGGGTGGAAGAGGCGTCTCCTCTGTGACGTCACGTCGCTTCAGGCATCACTGAAGTTAAAGCCTACAGACCATTTAAACGAGCTAACTGAATCTTTAAAAATATCTACCTGAATGCCCGTGGAGAATATTCTTTGAAGCTTCTCTGAGCCTGAGAATCTTCAGTGAATATTCAGAGATTTCTATCGGCAGAGTAATACCAGAAATTTTTTGAAATTTCTTTTGGTTTTGGAATTATTGGGATATTTCGGATATTTTTGTAATTTTATAAATTTCTGGTATATGATTACTTGATGCGCAGTTTCAACTGCGGATAAACACTGCCCAAGTCTTCTTAAGGGTGTCACAAAGCGACTTTAACATGCCTAGGTCTGAAAAAAGGCATTTACGACTCTTTCACATATTTGCATGTCAATAGTAGGTAAACCGGACGAATTCTCTTCCACTCATTCTAACCACGTGACGACGCAACACATTTCTCATCTCTAGATTTTTCGTCTGTGGAGATTTCTCTGGAAGAAATCTAGAATGAAATACACCTGGTCATTCGCCACATTATTCGTACATGGTACAGACGACGTATAGAGTTTATCCGCTGACAAGTTGAAACTGCTTCCAAGTGTGTAAACAAAGAAAATCTTACCTTCTCTTCTACGTGAGGAAGAAGAATTTTGATTTTCACGCTCATGTCTTTCGCAATTGTCATCCTTGCTCACCAAAGTACTCCCCACTTGCTTTTTCGTATTATTTTTAACCCCTGCACTTCTTGTTCCACGTTTTTTATTTGTTTTCTTCCTATAAACAGGCATTTCACTCTTATTATTATTCTTTAACACCCTAATTCAATAGCAAGGTCAAGATCACGCCGTCTATTACGCTACTCTATTCTGCCCCGCCAAAACGCCGGACGGTTTTCACAATCAGATTGTCCAACATAACGAGTCAAGATTTTTCAATTTGAAAACTCATGACTGGGTAGTTCAATGCTGCCATGTAAGTATTTTAACTTAACACCAACTAACTTCACTTCGTTAAATGCTTAGGGGAAAACTATTAAACAAATCCATGGAACTATGTAAATCCTATTTTGTTAATATCTTCGTAAACCCTATTTTCTTCCTACATGAGTGTATTTAGGAATTTAGTGCGAACATATTACAAAAATAAAGTTTGGTGCCATTGTTTTCAGGCGCATTTAAACGTCTGTTGGAAAAACTCTCCTCTCACTCTAACATGTAACAATAGCATAAGCTTATCTCATTCTAGAAACTTTCCGTAGAAAATATCGGTAGCATTTATGTAATGAGATAAACTTATGCTACTGTTGCATGTTAAAGTGGCAGAAGGAGGGTTTTTCAACAGAGGTGTGAATGAGCTTTTCCCCTAGATCACTTAACAGAGCCAATTTATCTGACGATGAAGTTGAAAATGCCTAAAAACGTTAACAAACCCGCGAAAATCATATCTGATTTTCGTACCATAAATTAAGTGTGGCAGTACAGAACTATTGTAAATAACCAAGATTTTTATGAAAATGGTTTGTTTATAGGATAAAAAATTCTTTAAAAAGTAATATACACGTTGTGTTAAAAGGATTTTTTTGAATTCTCATGTTTTAATACAGTGATAAACAAACATTTTTATTTAAATTTTAGTTTAGAATTTGACAATACTTTTTATCCCCTGCAGCATCGATATTTCTTGAAATCGTTTTTGTTTACTGAAAGAAAATTCTCTTTTTTATATGCCTTTCAACGAAAAACCGACTGTGCTAGTGCGATACCGTCACGCTAAATTCGTATTTGCTCGGAACAACATAATTTGTTGGTATCAAACATTTGTTATACACATTCAGTGTTCCCACATCTCGAGAGTAATTTTTTTCTTGTAAGAAATTGAAAATTAGATTTTTAACTTCTACTGAAAGCCAATTTTCAGACCCTGTAAAATTATAATCTTAACATTCTCGGACAATATACTATGATTTTTAATTTCTATTGAAACTGAGGAATACATTTTTTATCGCAATTCGCAGCATAGCTTGTTCCAGATTGTGACCAATGTCACTTTGAGATTTCAAGTGAAACATCTGCTTCCTTGAAACTGGATAACTTTTTCTAGCCAAATTTGTTCAGGCTTAAATCAGCAACGAAGTAATCTCAAAAGTGAACTTCTGTCTTATATTAAAATAGTGATTTCGACTTTGCCGAATGGTTTTTTGCTCTCCCGAAAAGTTCCGATTTTGTTACTTATATAGTTTGGTACTGCCAGCCTTCATTTTGAATTATAAATTACTCATTAAAACGTCATGCCAGCCAAATTATCAAGCTTAAGTATTTTATTGATTACAAAATAAAATGAACATCATTCTAATTGTGTAGATTAGTTTTAAAAATTCTCCATATCTTAACGTTTTAATTTAGAAACAGCGAATGGAATGCAATAATTATGACCATACATAACGAGGGAATTTATCAGATAATTAATTTAATTTATTATCGATTTCAGTACAAGGTGAAAAATGTATAACTAACTAAAACCTACTAAGTTTCTATAGATTCTTCTTGTTCGAATTTGGGAAATTTTTGTTCGACTTGTGCCCATGTGATCTTTCCATAAGAAAGATCTCTTACAACACCTGGTAATTCGTCCAACTAGAAATAAAAATAGATATACAAATATCTTCATTAAATAAAACATAAGACATTCAATTTAAACAATGAAGTCTTTTTACAGTATGTATACTTTAGCTTTATAAAAGAATAAACTCTAAAATTCAACAAGAAAAAAATAAGTTTTTAAATTACATTATTGTCATTTAACGATGAAAATCGCAAAATTTAAACTTATGATGGGAAAAACTGGAAAATTTAGCTTTTTCCGTGAACATTTAAAACTATAAATATTGTTACCATTCAAAATTAAGTAAATCATTCAATTATTTAAAAAATTAATATTGAATGCCTCGTTCTAAAATCTTCTCATTTTTAAGTCTTAAATTTAATAAATTATTGCTTAATTTTTAATTGTTTGTATATTATTCTTGAGCTATTTAATTCAAAATTGTTTAATTACAAATTCTTTAAAATGAAAATGGTGCAACTATCAAAGACTTTCAATTACATACTCTACAATTTCGAAGTATTTAAAAACCATAAAATTGTCTACGTTTAAAATCGAAACGAAACCATTTATGAAATTGAAATCTAAAGGGGGTTCTCCGTGTGTCACAGCCGAGCGGCACTCTCAAACTTCACAGTTGCTCTGCTCCGCTCTGTATTCGTCAATATATTCATAATATATTTATAAATAAAAAAGTCTCTTCCAGTTGGTTATAAAAATAAAAATAGTTTAAAAGTTAATAATTATTACAATATGACATGAATCTGTAACATAGTACTAGTATTTTTCTAATTTCTTACAGATACTGTAACAGTATTGTAACTTTCAAGGTGATCCGTTTTTTTAAATTTTATAAACGCAACTAAGTTTTTTTTTTAAACCACCAAAAATTACATTTATAAGAAACATTTTTATATTGTATTTTCTCTGATTAAATTAATAAGAATCATCTTTCCAAGGCAATGCTGATGTCAAAAATAATAATTTTTTACAGAAAGCCGGACTAAGGTTAAAAAAAGTAAATAATTTTATTTCTATGGGCATCCCAATACTTACGTTTATTCGAACTTGCTTCATTGAATCTCTTTCTCTTAAGGTAGCACTGTGTGGAGTCTTGAAAGTGTCAAAGTCTATTGTAATTCCAAATGGAATTGCGATTTCATCGGTCCTTGCGTATCTGCGTCCAATGCTGCCTGAAGAATCATCTACTTTGTGAGACACGTCGTGATTTGTGAGATCCCGAGCTAAAAAATCAATGAAAAATCATAATTAGCATTTGTAAGAGACTCTTCGCTTAAAACACCAGCCAGCGCAACTTTTTTTAACTCATAAAAGTGGAAAAAGTGTCAATGTACTTTTATTTTTTTAAACTCACCAGAATTGGTATTAGAATATACTTTTCAAATAGAAATAAGTTAATGTATAAACAATTTATTAAGAAATATTTAATTTAAAATTGGGCAGTTCTTTGGAATGAAGCATTTAATATGAATTCAAGATTTCAAAAATGTAAAATTATATACTTTAACTCACCACAATTTTGAAAAAACAAAGAAACCGAAGGACGTAGGATCTGAACTACCTTTATTCGCAAAGTCGTTGAAAATCGGATTTTTCGACTGATTTATCGGGCTCTTTGTTAAAGAAAAAAAATGTTCCGATAAAATTTAGCAATATTGAAATTTCAAAATATTGTTTTCATATAATAGTTTATAAAGTAGACGATATTTATTACAAGCTGCAATGTTTATTTACTACTATCGTTTTAATATAATTTTTCCAAAAGACATGACGAAGTGTGAGGACGTTAAAAAAGTAAGTGAAGAAAAAATGGTGGATTAATGAATGAAGAATAATTATAAAGGTGAAAATTTTCTAGGTTAATGAGCCTAAAATTAATAAGCAAACAAAATTTATAGCTTGCAGACGTGGAAATCTGTTCAAAAGTAAGGAAATTTGGCAGCTTTTAAAAACAGTGAACAAATTATAACAGAATACAACAAATTTTCATTTTTTTTAAATAAATATACAACTGTACTATCATCAGTTCTAATGAAGATAATGAAGTGATATAAATTATGGGTAGTTAGTTGAACGATTTATGATTATTTGCAATTTGATTAAGTACAATTTGCACGAAGAGAAAAAGAAGCACATACTTCTTTCAAATTTTAAACAATTGCAAACAGTTCAACTGACTGCCTCTAATTTAAATCACTTCATTATCTTCAGAAGAACTAAAGATAATACATTTATATATTTATCAAATTTTTTAGCGGCAATTACTTTAGAAATGTTTAAAGTACCACCATGAACTCTTCAGATTTTTTCTATTGTTTTTTCAATAAAAAAGTATGTTCCAAAGTGCACTAAAGTCATTAAAAGCTGCCAAATTCCCTTACATTTTTTTTTACAGATTATTGCGTCTGTAAGCTATAAATTTTTTTGGACCTTCATTTTAGGCTCATTAGAGTACAGCGTTTCGACCTTACTTACTTTTTTACTGTTATGTAATTTCGACAATCTTTCAATAGAAAAATTATATCTTAAATTACATTAAAAACGACAATAATAAATAAACATAGCAAATGATAATAAATATCGTCTATCTTATTAATTACTGTATGAGCAACAAAGTTTTCTGATTAAACTGAAACAGTTTATTATTGAATTTTAAAAGTATAGTAATGAAATGATAAATTGAATTTTTGAATATTAATACTGTTTATCTGAAAAATAAAAATAAAAATGTAAAATTTAAAATAATTTTGTTTGAAAATTATGCTGGTTTTAGATTTCGTTTCATTATTATTATTTTTTTAGACATCAAACGGGCTCAATGGACTTCTTGTTTTTAGTCCTCAAACATTCATGTGATTATAGTCTACCATAATCATATGGAAAATCCCAAAGGCAAAGACTTTGCAATTAAAGTGGGTTTATCCCCTCTCGGGAAGAGGAGAATTCAGACGAGTTAACAGCAAGCATCTTTAAACAGTATTTAAAATCATGAATTGCCAGACTTGAATTAAAGCGGTTTGACCAAAAGTGGCCAAACTACTAAATTCTTGAGAAAAATAAAAAAAGTGAATTGACGTAAATTTCAATTAATAATCACATACTCATTTCTAATTACAGCTAACCAAACTCTTATATATCGTGTTTACTGAATGGTAATGCATATTTTATATGCCTTTTGGAGAAGTGAAACATTGTTTATGGTAGTCTTTATCACTGAAAAATATATCCCTATTTATTTTTTACTTAAGACTCATGATTTAAAAACTATTAGAGATAGTTTCAAATAATATTAAATTTTTTAATCTTTTTTCCGTGTGACATTTCTCGACCATTTTTGTTTGTTTTTATGATACTTAGATCCATTTTCAACAATAAGATACAGGTAATAATTTAGCTGGTATTTTTTTTTTTATTTGATAAAATTACTTTTCGTCCACGTGGTTAAACTTATTTTCAGCTTTTTTATCAGGCCTACCCAATTTTTATCGTAAGTTAAATTTTAACCTCTAATCTCATTGAACATTTTAAAAATTACTCAGATCCCTATTCGACAATTATCATACTTTGTAATCAATCTTAAGATTTATTAAAGATTATTAATATATAAATATTATATAATATAAGTGCATTTAGTTTCTTTTTGGCCAAAAAAACTTTTTGGGCTTCTTTTTGACAAACGGCTTCAATTGAATCGCTAAGTGCAGAAAGGGAACTAATTTTTTTGCGTCATTTTCTTAGTGCAACCATTAAATAGTTTCCTCAAATCCATATGAATACATTATTAATGTATCTTGGAAAAAAATGTCAGTCGTTCCCTTTCTGCACTTAGCGATTGAATTATTGACTTCTACAATTGAAAACTCACATAATTTCTGAATAAAAGGGGCAAACTCTGGATTGTTTCCAAGCGGCAGTACGGAACATTTAAGAGGAGCGACAACAGGCGCGAGACTAAAGTAATTTCTCTGCTCGTCGCCTTCCCTCATTTTGAAATTATGCTCGAAAATCGCATACATGACACGACCCACGCCGAAAGATGGTTCAATCACAGACGGTGTTATTTCCTCTACGTGAACGGTTTTTTGATATCGTTTTACAGTTACCATTTCCTCTTTAAGTTCACACGCCGACCCATCGGGCAATTTCAAATAAAACGACCCTTTAGATTTGAAATCAGCTTCCATGGAATCAATATCAACTTCTGTCAATGCAACCAATGCAGCTAAAATTTCCTTAGCGTCCTTTTTAAACGTTTTGCCGATCAGGCCTCTGTTCGGAGCTGCTTCGACTACATTAACTAATTTTGCTTCTGACAACTTCTTTTCTGCCACCAACTTAACTCCAGAAGCCTTTGAGTGTTGGGTGAGATCGTAGGCAGACCTGTCAGCACAACCTACACATTCTATCCAACCATAGGATGTAAGGCACTCTGCGTCCCAACAGTCGCAAGCATAATGCGCCATTTCGTTGCCCATGTGTTGACGGAAGCGAACTTTCCGAGGGTCAACACCTACTTTGAGGAGAAAGAGCTGAATTCTCGCCATGAAATAGCCCAAAGTTTCATTTGCTACGAGTCCACTAGCAACTGCGTCTCCTATTTTTAGGGTTTCGGCAGCTTTGCCGTCCATTTGATTGCAGGCAGAGTACAAAAGCATCGGAGTGTCTTTGATGTAGTCAAATTTCGGGTGACTCTTGTCATCGGGGTCACAGAAATGCTCGATTTCAGCCATTGTGAACTCCCTCACTCGAATCAGACCGGACCTGCAAATAATTCAACAATTTGTATACATCATAAGTATCATTAAACACTCTAATATTAACCAATTTTTTTCTTTAATAATACAAGTTTCATGCAAAGAATTTCAATTTGTAATATTTTGTATTCTAAACAAAGAAAATTGGATAGTTCCAAGGCTTAACGTACCAAAAAATACATAAAATAATAAACATTTAATGCACTGCATTTTTTCAAGCATAAAATCCTATGGATTTGCAGATTATATTTGCACAAATTATGTCAACTTTGAAAGTAATATATTGACTTAGTAAACGGTTAGGCCTTCTTTTAATTTTTGCTGAAATGATAAGGTATAAAAACTAGAATAAAACAGTACGATTCTGCACAATGATATTCATAATTTTGCATTCTATGAAGGTACGATGAATTTCGAAAATATTTTTTCAAATTATAAACTTAAATTTTTAGATTCTAGTTTGCATTAAAAGGAAAAGATATTTTTTATTTCTTATACAGGGAGTTGCTACAAAATATCGAATTCGAAATTCCAGGCCTTTTTCTCACACTACTCCCCTCCCTACCGAGTGAGCCGCACCTACCCCGAAAGGGAAACGGCTCAATGGTGTAATAATACAAGAAACAATTTTCAATAATATAAGATTTTCAAATTAGAGTGTATTTTTAATTTTCAAAATTCAATTAAATGAATTACAAATTTGAATGCATCCACTCACAGATTTAAAATTCTAAACTAGTTTCAAATTGCTTTTAGTTCGAAAACTTCATTTATTTTAATACATTTCACAGAACCTCAATACTTAATAATCTGGAGCTCGAAGGATTTCAAGTCCATGGATTCAAAATATTTATTTCTGGCGTTTGAAGCTTGTCAACTTGGAAACAGTTATAGTAATAATTAGGAGATGGTGTTTTGTCGACCAGGGTGTAGTAGTTAGAGAATGAGATGTATATTTTTGTAGATTACTGGTTAATTAAAAAAAATTTGGACAATTTTTGGACTCTAATTTATAATTTACATTTATTTTAAACTTATATTGTATGTTCTGTTGTCCTATTTTTTAAAAATGTTAATTTCAAGTTTTTCAAATTAACGTATTTTTGACGTTCTTGTTTTTTATAGTTTCGTAGGAAACCCATATGCAATCAGTAAAATGGCTGTTAGCCCGTGAACACACTTAGCGCAAAACCTACTACATAGATCCACCGACTTTATATTCTGCATTGGCATGTGTTTCACGTCTCTAATGCGAGGAAAATACTGAGAACCCTGAGAAAAATACTCATCAAGACATGAAAACTTAGACATTGGAACCTACAAATTGTCAATACTCAAATTTGTCTCAAAACCAGTATACGGGGTCGAAAATTATCTGATGAAGTTGCTTATCCTCCGCTTTACGAACTGGTTTTGCAAATTAAAATGTTTACAAATTGAAAATTTTTTCTGTTGCATTATTTAATTCTAACTTGATTTCCTTTTAAACTCAAACCCGAGCTAAAACCATTTCCATTTTGATTCTTATTAATTGGGAATGATTCAAATTGAACAGCTTACAAAATATAAATGTTTTAAACTCGATGCTCCTTTTTATATTGTAAAGGTTGTTCAGTCCTGAACAATTTTTATATTTCCAAGAATTTTATACGAAAGTGAAAACCTTTACTCATCGAATAGTATTTTAAAAAAGCACGTTTCTGTAAGGATTTTATTACCAACAAAATGTTGACCATTACTTAAGGGCCTTAAGCCCTTAGATACCGAGCATCATCTTCGTGGGTTTTCCCCCGGGGATTTCCACTTCGTCTCTTTCCGACTGCGATCGGAAGTTAATGGCCGCTTCTACATGAGAGCCAAAACAGACAACCGGAAATCTCCGAATGTAACCGAATGCGGCTTCGTGCCAAATTTACATGGCCCAGAGACACTGGGTCAGTGTTATTGTAAGCAGATTTTCATTATCTCTCCTCATGAGAACATCTCTCTCCCAGCTGACCGATGCAGCTCGTTGCATCGAGTAAGCATTACGCCGTAAAAATGTAAACTTTTATTGTACATACTCCTCCATTCCAAGTCATGTAAATACAGTCCACTAATCAAATAAACCTTTTTATATTTTTCATTTTACATGTGTGCCGATTCTTTTATTAATTTCAAAAATTAGAATTGGCAACCAACATTGTGGTCCTTCGAGCCCGATATTTTACAAAGGTAATATTCTTATTTTGTAACCCTCTCATTTGAAACTTCTTTATGCGTACTACATGAACTTATTATTCAATGTATTAGATATTTATAAAAAAATATAAATGATTTAATTTCAAATGCTTTAAATTTAAGTTACTTATTTGTAAACGCTTTTAATTCAGGGTGACCTAATTTTTAAGAAAAAAAATCTCTAATGTGAAAAATACAGAAAAAATAATTAATAAAACAGAAAATTACAAAACAATGCAAATTCACAACATTTCAAAAAAAAGAATATATCTACCAAAGTTGTTTCTTAACTAAACTGAATTATTCGGAAAGTAAAAGTTCATGAATGTTGATATTTTAAAATCGCGAAATTATCGAATTCTCGAAATTATCAATCTGCCGATAATTTTAAAACTCGAAAATCTCCAGTCCCCGAAACAGTAAAAAATTAATATTTTGTATTTGTTCAATTTTTTAATATTAAATATTTTATTATTTGGGAAACTTGTAATATCAAGAATTTGCTGGTTTCGTTAAGTTTCATTTTCGAAATATTTTTATTTAGTTAATCAATATTTTTGCAAGTTTTAAATTTTTGTTGCAATTTTGTAAATTTACTAGGTTCGGGAACGATTATTTTCGTTTTTTTGCACATTCGGGATTTTTTTCGGTAAAATGATGTCATCCCATTAATTCAAAATTAGGTATTGGCAAACGCTTTCAATTTTATATTGTTAAATTTTAAATGTTCTTCAACTGCTGAACGCTCTAATGAACAAACATTGTTATTAATTGCTTTGTAAACTAGACACAGTGCTAAAATATTAGTTCATTATCACTTGAAAACAAAAAATATATATACATACATTTTTAAATCGAAAACGTTGCAAATAGAATAATTTGCAAGTTCAATGATTAAAAAATTAAGATAGGGGGATTGTCAAATTGCAGGCAAACTTTATTGCCCAAATTGGCAATCACATTATGATGAGGAATTTCATATTTAATATCAAAAGTTTATTAAATCACATTTGAAAATTTACAATCCAAAAGGGGCATTTCTGAGGTCTCCAGTCCATGCAACAGAACGACGGGATCTTAGAAATGGCCGAAATTAGGCGTTAACCAATCAGAAACGTACCGCGAAAACAGTGTCGTTCTAGAGCCGAACTTAGCCGAAGTGTTCGAAATTTTTCAATTCGCGCCAAAAGGCGTTCCGTTAATTTCCAAATTGTCCAACACATGCATCGCAATGGACGTAACCCGGAATGACAATCACAGAGCACCTTCGACCAGACGAAAAAGTGCCTTCTTGTTAAAGGTGGCCTGTGATTGGTGTTCCGATCATTCCTGGTTACGGCCATTTCGGTGCATGTGTTTGACAATCTTGGAAATTAACAGAACGCCCTTTGGCGCGAATTTAAAAATTTCGAACACTTCGGCTAAGTTCGGCTCGAAAACGACACTGTTTTCGCGGTACGTTTCTGATTGGTTTACGCTTCGTTCCGGCCATTCTGAGATCCGGCCGTTCTGGTGCATGGACTGGAGGCCTAAAAATAAGAAAAAATAATTAAATTCGTACATTAAACATGGAAAGCAGATTTAAGGTTAGGAGTTAGGAGAGGATACTTTCAATAGAGCTTAAAATTCTTTACATTTATAATAATAATATCTACGTAAACTTTTTTCTAATAAAGATTGCAGTGCATTTTTCCTTTTGAAATAAAGCTATTTATTTCCGCACACATCTGCGAGGAAATATACTGTGTAGGTTAGGAATTTATAAAAGAATAGAACAAATATTGCACATTCTGTAAAATTTTCATTAGGGCGTTTGATCTCTATTTGAAAACGGAGGTTAGGGAATAATTAACAAACTAGCCCATCTGATCCTCGAGCATGTGCATATACACGCAGTATCACTGCATCACATGAATTACGACAGGAAAACGATGAAGTTTATCCTTTTTTAATATTTATAAAAAAAGAATACATTCCAATCACAAATAATCGCCTGAGCATTAAATAGAAACCTGATGGGCAGGTAATGAAATAGTTTTTTTTTTACTCCGAAACTGTTGTTTAAGCAATATCTCTGACGATTTTGTTATCAAAATAAACTTTGAGTTTCATTATCCGATTAAAAAAAAATGTTTATATTTTAAGTTAAATTTTATAGAATTTCGTGTTCACAGACACGCTTAATAATTCTTCGTTTATTACTCAACTGTAACTACAAATATTTTACTATAAAAAAAGACTCACGCTAATGACGATTAAAACGACAAAAATCGAGGGACAGACTTTAAGGTTTATACAATATTATTTGACTTGAAAAATTTGCATAAATTAAAGCTTTGTTCCTCTAAAGTTTACAAGCTTGAGTCATTAGACGCTTTTAGGCTGTCAAAACAAAGGTGAAAATCCGTATCTCCTTGCACAAAGTGAGGCTTGGAGACCAAACGCTAATAACGTTTGGGGTGATCTTATATCAAATT
Source organism: Druon quercuslanigerum (assembly GCA_010014905.2). NCBI lineage: Eukaryota > Metazoa > Arthropoda > Insecta > Hymenoptera > Cynipidae > Druon > Druon quercuslanigerum. Next base: position 12,260 of record JAAAKG020066295.1, read on the forward strand.
TAAGTCAATAGGAAAAGAAATTGAAAAAAGTAGAGCTTATTTTAATGTTATATTACTGGGACTTCAAGTTTGCCTGCAGTTTGATTATTATTTCTTATTTTTAGAAATGCTCATTTTGGATTTTAAATTATCAAATGTGATTTAACAAACTTTTGTTGTTAAATATGAAATTCCTAATTATGTGATTGCCACTTTAGGTACTGACGTTTGCCTGCAATTTGACAATCATCCTATATTCATTTTTTAATCATTGAACTTGCAAATTATTCGATTGCAACGTTTTCGACTTAAAAATGTTTAAATATGAAGTAGGAACCTTAAAGCATTCAGGCAATTAAAAATTGTTCAATTTCCATCTCCATTATTTTACGAATCTTTATATTTTGTGATAATCTGTACCTGGGAGATATTTCATTCCTAAAGGCATTTCCAATCTGCGCAGCAGCAAACGGAAGCCTCTTCTGGTTAAACTCCAGTAATCGTTTAAAATTCACAAAAATTCCCTGTGCTGTTTCGGGTCTAAGGAATCCTTTCACAAGACCTGTGGGTCCAATTTGAGTGCCGAACATAAGATTGAATTCCACCGGCTCCGTTAAATCGTTTCCAGATATTGGAGACTTCATGTTAAATTTCTTCAAAACCGCTGCCATTTCATCTTTGCTCATGCCATCAAGCTTGATAACGATATCTGTGCACTCTGCTTTCACAGCTTCCGTAGTTTTCTTATCAGAAGCGAGTTTCTCCAAATAATTTTTAATCAAATGATCCAAACGGAAACACTCTCCATTCTTTACGTCTTTGACCATTAAATCCGCAAATCTCTCGACGTGACCGGAAGCTTTAAGAACTGGTTCTGGAGTCAGAATCGAACAATCTACTTCCAGCATTTGCTCTTCGAGTACGAAGAATTTTCTCCATTCGCTAAGAATATTTGACTTAAGGGCACAGCCCATGGGACCAAAATCAAATAATCCAGTGATTCCACCGTAAATGGCGAATGATTGATCGAAGAAAAATCGGCGCTTCAATAAATCTTCCATACGACCTCTGTCGAAAGTAGCGGACGCTGGCGTTAAAGCTAACTCCTTGTCGTCTAGTAGCTTTTTGCGGACTTTTAATTCCGCGACAGCTTTTTTCACGTCATTTTCGGGGGCTCCATTGGCCTTAAGTTGGCGTACCAAGTCACCCTGATAGCAAAAATTAAAATATTTAAATTTCAAAGTTTTCTAAATGGATCAATTAAGTGATCAAAAATGGGATCATAAAAATTATTTCAGGAATTTTAAAAATAACTTATTCAAGCTCATATAATGTATTGTACTCTTGCAACAAGGGAAGAAATAGTCAAGGTGTTAGGAATAATGAAAGATGGAAAGGAACCTGGTATAGATGAGATTCCAAAAGACGTATGGAAATATTGAGGGGCGGAGCTAAAGGAATATATATTGATAATGTTTAATAGAGTATAGAGAGGAGAGAGGTGGCCAAAATTATGGATGAAGGAGTAGTGATAACAATAGTGAAGAAAGGCAACGATGAGGAGCTGTTGCCAATACCGTATAAAGTATATGTAACTGTTTTTTCAGAGAGATTGAAAAAAGAAGTGGAGGAAAAAAAGATAAGAGCCACCGAATCAGACAAGGTTTAGAAAAGGAATGGGGGTGATGGACAACATACGTGTTCTGAACTATCTAATAAATAAGAGGATTAAAAGGGACAAAGGGGCAACGATACCAATGTTCATGGACTTAAGGCGGCGTTCGACTCATTAGACCGAGACGGAATAGAAAAAGTTATGGTGAAAAGAGGAATAAGAGAGGGGTTAATAAAGAGAGTATCGGAAATTTTTAGACAGACAAAAATCAGGGTAAAGGTAGGAGAACAAGTAGAAGATAGTTTCTAGTTGGTGAGAGGAGACAAGAGTGTCCTCTGAGTCCACTTTTATTTAATATATTAATATCAGATTTGGAAGAAGAAATGAGGAGAAAAGTTTAGGAAGGAGTTAGGATAGAGAAGGAAAGATACATACAGGCATACGTAAACAATGTAGTGTTCATGGCAGAGGATGAAGAAGGGATAGCGGGCCTAATTACAGGATTAGAGAAATATTTAGGTGGGAAAAAGTTGAATTGAAATGTAGAAAATACAAAGATAATGAGGTTTAGAAAAGGAGGGGGAAGAAAAAAAGAATGGATGGGGAGATGGAAGGGAATAAAGTTAGAAGTATCCAGGGGGAGGTCTTGGAGGGGGGCACAAGCACCCCCTCTGAACTAAGTATTTTTATTATTCAGTTCGCTTTTCCCCCACTCTTTGCCAAAACATAAAGCCGAATATCCCCCCCGACCCGAAAAAAATCCTGGCTAAGCCGCTGGATGTAGGAGAGGAATAGAAGATAAAGGAAGCTCACAAAAGAATGTTTTAAATATTCTAGGGGAGGATTGATTAGGGGAAGAATGGATGTAGAAGTTGGAGGGTGCTAGAGGAGCGAATGGGTAAGAATGAAAGAATGCATGTGAAAAAATGGCAAAATCGAGGTACAAGAGAAGTGAAAGAAAAAGGAAACGGAAGTCGCTTCGATAAGAAGCGTAAAGATTGCAAGTAATGGTTATGTAATTATATCTAGATATAAGATAGTATGTAAATAGTTGAAAATAATTATAAATAGCAAGAATAAGATTTTATAAAAACACGTAGGCGGAAAGATTGTAAGGAATGGAAGTCTGGGGCTGGAATATATTGTTTTTAAAGGTTGTATCTTGGGAACAAATAAACATAATTTGATTTTGTTTGCAGGATATTGCAGTGCAATCAACGCTCTTTTAAATTCCTTAAAAAAACTTAAAATTTGCATGGAATTGTTTAAATCATGGCTTAAATGCTTCAAAGAAAGATCTTTTAAATTGTAAATAAAAAAATTGATGAAATGATTTTTCTTGTTTTGCTTTAATTACCTTTACTTCTTACGTTACTCAGTAACAGTGTGATCGAAGGAGAAAAATCAGAAAAAGCAGAAAAGGCAAAACTAGTAAAAAGTAACATTAAATGAAACAGATGAGCCAAAATCATAATTTCATCAATTTTCTTATTTAATATCTAAATTCTGTAACAGTATATTCTGTAAATTGGCACTGTTAAAAATATTCTGAAGTTTGCGAAGTTATAAGGTTATAACGAAACTATTCATAAAATTACGAAATTGTAAATTTTTCGCAAATTTACCATAAATTAGAACAAAAGTTTCGTAATTTTTTTATGCAGTATATCAGAAAGTTCCGTAGTTATAATTAAAAATGAGCAAATTCGTACCTTAATTTTCCCAAAATCATAATTTGAAATGTTCCGAAATTAGTAAATTCCCCAAAAAAATATTCAATATTTTTATTGGTTTAAATAATATTTTATTTTACAAGTAAATATACGTTCATGGTAACTTTATACGTATATAAGTACATTTAAATCTAGGCAGCATGAACGATATAAAATAAAATATTATTCGAACACAAGAGAAACGGACATTAAGACTTTATATATTGATCTGTAACTGTATGCCAACGATCTAAATATTAAGGTGTAATATCTTCACTCTAAATATAAAAATATTTAGTATTAAGCTTTAATATCTGGGTATTTAATATTAAATATCAAGATATTCTAACTTAATGTCTAGATCATTTTGAACAGTTAAAAATCAAGATATTGCGGCTTAATATACATTTTTTTCCGTAAATAGACATTCAGGAATTTTGAAAATTCTGGTTTGCAAGTTTCGGAATCTTGAAATTTTTGAATTGTTCTAGTTTTATTGACTTGTACTTTCGAGATATTTCAATTTCGTTACTATTTATTTTCGAAAAAAATTATGTCATCCTATATAATTTTAGCTTCTTTGACACATAAAACTACTAATGTTTAAAAAAAGAATTGACATTTTGGAAAAATTCTTTTATTTAATTTAAAAAATAATTCTATATGGAGGGCTGATTCAGCATGTACGAAACTTACAGGATATTTCCCTCATAATATATGAGTCTATATAAATAAAATCAAGAAAAAATCCAATGTAGCCTTTCTGAGAAAATTCCCTTTTTTATCAATACTTACGCCGTTTTTGTAATATTTAAGGCTGTATCTACTGTCTAGTCGTCCCGAAAACTTTGGAAAGAGGGATAGATTATAGTCGTCCCGAAAACTCGGGTAGACAAACCAAGCATATGAAAAATATTGGCCCAATCATCCCGAATTTCGGGCTGATAAAACACGTGGAATTTTAATATATTTTGAGTTTCCTTCCGGAATTTAAAGAGTATCGAATACACTAAAAGACGCCTTAAATAAAATTTGTCCTTTTGTTCCCAAGATAAGACTATTATATTATATTTTAAAGAAAAGTAAAATAAAAGATAAATTTAAGGTACGTGCAAAATCTAGTGCCCATATGGTACTCACTTGTTCTTTGACACTCGCACGAAGCGGAGCCAAAATTTCCTCAATTTTGGGGTCCGACATATCGACGGGGTATTGTAATTTGATTTTTTTTGACTTTGCTGTGACAACAAACGAGTACGGACGAGCAGTCTGCCACAATATCCCGTTTAGAAGATGCTGAAACGCATGCTTTCCTGTTCTAGCACTGCAGAGCCATTGACGTGTTGTTAACCTGAAAGAGATTTGCACACTGTTCCAAAAAATCTGCATTCGCAAATATTCTTTTTCCGTTACAATCACTCCAAGTCACATTCCTTGCAAACTATTACGTCAACCTTAACAATTTTTCTAATATGCACTTCCCTTACAAAAAGCCTGTCAATTCGATTTTCTGAAAAATATTTCGAAAATAGTGAAAATACTCCAATTAAACATAACCTACAAACACATTTTTTTCACCCGGTGAAAGGGAACGAAAGGCCCATGGAGATGATATCGAAAGCGCAACTCTTATTAGAACTATGCACTAGTGTCATCTTTTGTAAATTCCATTCATCAAATTCGAATTTCGCAATATTGCATTCCTTACATTAAATTTAGTAAGTTTTTCCTCTGGATTTATAATCTAGAGGGATTATATTTCACTATTTTTAAAGCATTATAAAATAGGCTTATTAAAAACTTTCGTATTTGAATTGATTTGAACTAAAGGTATCATAAACGTAAATTCGTTGCGGGATTAGTTACCCGCGTCAGAGATACCTCATCTCTGCCCGCGTCAGTGCTCCTCTACCCACCGCTGCCCACGGGGGTGAAGGTACGTGTTAAATAGTGGAAACGAATTTTGGCAATATGGCTGCTTATGGAGCGACCGATGCG
>JAAAKG020066306.1:0-17563 GCA_010014905.2 Druon quercuslanigerum
CCCCCCCCACTATTTTTAATACATTTTTTAAAAATTTATTATGTACCTACTTGGTTGACCTACTTTTAAAAAATCAGTATTTTGGTTAATGCTTTATCATTTTAGTTGAAAAATCATCTCTTTCATTTTTGAGAAAAAAATTATTTGTTCTTTGTCTATTATAGTGAAGTTAAGCTGAATGTGTTTTGTCTAAGAAGTTGTTTCTTTAGCCAATTTACCTGATGCGAAACAGGGCGAAGTTTAGTTTGTGGTTTGAAGTATTGGTGCTTAGGTCGTAACTTCTGAGTATATATGTGTAGGGTGGACTGGCCAGGGTGGTCGTTTATCCCGTCGAGGTAAAATGGTCCATTAAGATGAGGGCAGCATTTAGTACATGATGGTGCAGGAAAGCAGACGGTTTACTAATGCTAGCAAGGCGAACTTGCAAGGGTTTGCTGGTCAAAGAGGATTAGTTTGCCTGTTGTACTAAAATTAGAAAAGTTCTCGATAAGAAAAATCGATTAAATTTATCACCCAGGAGCGTTCAAACATTGCTTAACATTTTTTCGCCTTTTCACATCATATTTTCCCTTTTATTCATACGTTCTAATTTTATTTATTCTTACATTGCTGGCTTTGCATGTTTTTGAATTCCAATTGTATAATTTTAGAGTTTTCTGATTTCATATTGTATAATATTGAACGATCACAATTAAATTTCAAATCATTTTCTGCATTAAAAAATCCTTTAGTTTTGACTTAGAATTTCAAATTTCTTAATTTTTAATACTTGCGTGTTAAAATTTACACTTATTGTTTTATAATGAACCACAATAAGGAAGTCGAACTATTTCTGGTAAAAAGTTAAATGTTTTTGGTCAAAAAGTCTACTACTAAATTTTTGGTTCGTAATATAACTCGTTTCGTTGAAAATTCTACTATGTAGTTGAAAATTTAATTCTTTTTTTCAAAATTCGACTATTTTATTACCGAATCATCTTTTTGATCAAAAAGTCAACTGTTGAAAGCTGAATTGTTTTGGCATAAATTTAATATCTTGTTTAAAAATGCAACTGTTAGGTAGAAAATTATTCTGTTTTCATTCAACGTTCAACTATTTCGTTAAAAATTGGTATTTTTTGCTTGAATTTAACTGTTTTTTATTTCATAAAATATTTCTTGGTCAAAACATCAACTGTTACATTTTTCGTTGAGAATTTGTTTTTTTTCTGGTTAAAGATTTAGCTAACTTTATTGACAATTGAACTACTTTGTTAAAAATGCATTTTTGTTCTTAAACATTCATAATACTAGTCGAAAATTAATCTCTTTGGTTGACTATTCTTTTTTTTTTAATTCAACTATTTGGTTAAAAATCCATGTATTCTGTTAAAAATTCCTCTTTACTGATACAAAAATTAATCATCTTTTTTTAAAAATCATCTTTTTGTTTCCGGATTTAGATATTTTCTTCAGAATTCATGTATTTTGATTTGAAATATTTTTGTTTTTGAAAATTAATGTTTGAAACTGAAAGTTTAATTATTCCATTTTTGGTTTAATACTTATATTTTTTAGCTGAAAATGTAACTGTCTCGATAAAAATTTGTCTTGTTTGTGGAAAAGTCAGTTTCCTTGATTGAAAATTTATCTTTTTTTTTTAATTGAACTTTTTTGTTAAAAATTCAATTTTTCGTCATAAAAATTCAACTGTATTTTAAAATATTCGTCATTGGCTTGAAAATTTAACTACTTGGTTGAAAAAATAACTTTTATTGGTTTAATTTTAATGTTTTTTTGAAAATTCTACCGTTTGGTTTGAAAATTCCTCTTTGAAGTTTGAATAAATTTAATTTTTAGTTGAAAAGTCTATTATTATATTTTTGGTACGGAACTCATTAATTTCCACTATCTGGTTATAAATTCAATTGTGATTTAAAAGTGTTTTCTTTAAATTGAAATTTCAATTATTAGATTTCAAATTCATCTTTATTGATTGAAAATTATTTTTCTGGTTGAAAATTCATCGTTTTTGGTTTACATGTTCAATATGGTATCTACGTTAATTTTATTTAAAAAAATTTATTTCCCCTCTTATTTCCTTATTTTCCTGAAAAACGACCTCATTTTCCCTGTATTAAGAGCACTTTAGCATGGCAAGTCTGCGATTTTAAAAATGTAGTTCTCTGCTTCTAAATTATTAAAATTTTGAAGATGTTAGGTCAGAATCTTTTATTGCCCTCTCAGATAATTCATTGTATTTATTTTCTGTAAAAGAATCGTCGAATCTGCCAATAAAATAATTTAAATTCAAAATTTTCTATCGTAATAATTAATAATATTTTTAAGATATTATCAAGGGATATTTCCATGAAAACACGAACATGACACTGCAAAATTCAAGTCAGTCCTGCGTGACAAAAGAAACTATTGCAAGTAAGGAGATAACATATTAATTTCTAAAGGTGAAAATGATTTTGACCCCACAATTTTTAGTATGTTCATTTAAAATGTTTTAAAGTCCGGATGGGAATATTTGATCTTTTCCTACGCTTTATTCAAAATATAATGAATCTGAACTATCGCAGCTCGGTCCCTTTGCATAAAGATCGATAAACTTGACAGGAAACGTAATCCAGCAGAGCATTCATGAACCAAAATATAAATCTGCAGTAATATTTTCGAGAAATTCGCACTGAATAAACGAAACTTAGCTTTCGAGGAATGAATTTATATTTTCTGGCGCCTGCGGCAGTTATAAATTTCATATTAAATTTACCTCAAGTATAAAAATCACAAGAATTTTCAGTTTAGTTATATTAAACTTTGATAGAATAATTGATTATATGTGAACATCGCAAAGGGGTTCAAAATGATGACACTACAAATTTACTATTATTAACTGAATATTAAAAACTCTAGTGCAATTAATTGAAGTATCCCGGGACATAATGACGACAGTTTAAAAACTAGAATTTTACTGTTTTCAAGCTAACAGTTAACTCTATAGAATCATGAAAGGAAAATGCACAAGGAACACACCCTCCGAGAAAAATATTGTCGGTCGTACTACGCATCCTCAAAAACGAAAATATTCACACACAGATGCATGATTTTATAATTTTTTCATTTAAAAGATATATTCTTCTACATCAACTCGTCTACATCACTTGTACATCTAACTGTCCCATGCTCTAGAGATATGAATTATGTTAAAATCATTAGTTTAAGCCAATAAAACGCATTGCCGAAATTCGAATAACAATACATATTTTATTTTGTTTCAGGTGAGTTCAACTTTTGTACTTTTCCAGTCACAGCACGTGCATCACGTAAGTAGAATTGAGAAAATATGTAACAGACGTTTTAGAAATTTTTTTAACTTATATGTATTCGAGGCAATATGTTACAACTCAATGCGATTTATAACCGTGGTTATAACCAAAACGGATATAGATTCTAGAAGATCTCTTCGTTTCGCTTTTTTGATAAATTGTTCATAAGAATGTTGCGCCAGCCCTGCAAGAAATTTTTCAGCACGGAAAGAGATGTCGAAGTACAGTTTAGTGTACAATAGAATGTAATTTTTCTGAGCATTGTATCGCGAGATTCGTACAGCGACTTTTTCACAAGAATCTCTGTACCAGTGGTAAATCTTTTCATATTTCATATCTTCATGCCTAGAAAAACAAACTTCGGTACAGAAAGGGCTGAAAGGGGTCAGGTCGGTAGACTGGGTGACTCGAACATAATACGTAAGCATTCCTGAATTCCGAGTTTTGCTCTTAGGGAACAATAGTGGAGATTAATGGTCTAGTGGCAAGGACAGAAAATCAACCACGGCACGCGAATAGCGCGTTTGCATAACTTCTCTTATAGTAATAACTAAAACTCCGCGTAGCGCGAAAATAGTTTTCCACTTTCCCTTATACTTGAGGCTAGGTACTCGAAATTCCGTAGGGGATACGCGCCAATGGCGAAGCGAGCGAGCAATTACTGTCTAAAATTGGCAGATAGTGATTGGTCGCGGAATACCAATTACATGCTGATTGTCCTCGAAATATTTCGCTCCCATCTATTCAAGTAACATGTCGTTGGGTAATGCATTTTCTATCACACATTCAAGTGCAATTTATAACAAAAGGGATATTGGAAGGCATACGAGACTATTTGATTTATATCCATAAGGCTTCGTTCGTTGCAGGGGTCGAATTTCACACCCACGGTAGCCACTATTAAACTTCGGGATTATTGAGCAAGGTGAAAAATCGGCCAAGAGTGAATTACATTCCGCGTTCATGGTTATCGGAAAACTCACTTTCAACATGGCAATTATGTTTAAATTCGTATAATTTTCAACCAGCGAATTTCTGGTTTATTTTCGACATTAAGGAGGAAGGTGTAGCACTTTGAGATCATAATAATAGCTGTGGAAATTTTTTAATATATTTTTGTAAAATATACGAGATTTAAGAGAATTGAGAAAATCACTTATTTTGGGAAAGTTCCCTATAAAACTACATATTGCGCTTCTAATTGGAAATTATATTGAACTGAAAAACATCATATTTCATAATGGCCATAATTAGAAAATGGTTTTATTGATTGATATGAAAGTTTTTAAAAACTTATGAAGCATGCATTAGAACGTTAATGTATGGTTAAGGAAGTTTTACCAATTTTTTGTTACCTGTCATCAGGAACTGAGGAAAATCGTTAGCTAGCAATACTATGCTAAAAAATTATTGTTTTTTGTAATAGTTAAAGTATTGCAAAAAGCATTAATTTCATATTGTCTATAGCTACAAAAATATTTTTGTATTCATTTGTTGCTTCTATTTTAAAAATTAATTAATTAATATATAAAATATTATATAAGTATTTTATATTATTTTATCTTCATATTTCATACATTATATGAAATTATTATAATATAATATAATAAAATATGTAAATAATGCCACACATTTACATAATAATTTGCAGTCAGTTTTTAGTTTAGAAATTTGTATGACTTTTAGAAACATCCTTTTACGCTTTAATAAATTTTAGGATCCAATATCTTGTATTTAAGAATGAAGTTTAGAATATATATATATATATATGTGTATTGCAAAATTACGCAAAACTATTTCAAGTTTAACATAGTTCAAGGACATTGAGAAATCTTGAATTGTACTCATTGCATATTACTCCCTAATTTATTAGAGAATTTGCAAGCAAAGTGAAGAAACTTTAAATTGTGAACATTTGAATTTTTAATTTTATGGGTGAATACACATTCTGGTGAAAATAATTCTATTTATACTTGAATAGTTTCCATCACCAGAACAAATTGAAGACTTCGCTTCAGGACGTAAAATTTTACCCTCGAGAATGAACAAGCTACTGGCCGAAAAAATTAAGATGAATGGCTTGTTTCTAAAAAGTAACAAAACACTTTTTCTTATTATTGATTATCAGGGATTTTCTGGGAAATAAAAATTTGAGTGATTACATTACCGATAAATAGTGAATAAGCTAAAGGTCAAAGCACTTATTGGGGATAGAGAGCTTTGGAATAAGCGGTATCGAATATGACCTAAATACTTTTTTGTTTGTCAGAGTAAACCTGGTTTCAGTAATATGCAGTTGTGCTGAAGAGTGCGTCAATTCTCCAATATCACGTCCTGTGCATGATTTGATTGAATTGAAAATGAAATCGGTTCTCCGGTGACCGTCCGCAAAAACTAATATTTTTGTTGACGGTAGGTATTGTGTCTATAGTTGCACATACAACAAAATTTAATTTGTTTCACCTGGAATTGCTGTAGTATTTATCGAATTTATACTTTTTATCTCCTGGTAAAATATTTGCACATTTTTGAAATTTTTCTATTTAGCATACTGTTAGAAAAATGTAGCAATGAGTACATTTTAACGTATAATGGGCAATGGATTTTCCACTTACTTGAGTGGGTGAATCTCATTATGAATTTCAATTATCCGGGAGGGGAATCTCATCTAAACTTGTAATAGAAAAGTGCATGAATTTTCAAGAATCTTCTGAAAGTGTAAATCGATTTTAGCGAAGTATTAACGCCGTGAAAGGTGGAAAAGTGTAGGGGTTTGCATTCCTTGTGCGAACGCTCTTTTTCCCTGAGCTTCTATCTTGAACAAACCATTTAAGGGCGTCTGAGAGACGATCCTTCGACGACACATGCCCTCCGCTTGCGTATGGCAACGCGAAGAATGGGATATTGAAAAATCCCCGTCTTTCATTGAGATCCACCCTTTTCGCGAGCACGAATGAATTCACAAGGGCGAACGCGAGCGGCAGGTGTGCTTCCTGAATTTATCGTGGTATGGCTTTGGACTTACGACTTCCTCTAGAGATTTGTACTGACATGCTACAGAATCTCTAATGTAATAGATCCCAGTCTTCTTTCTACACTTGTAATTATTTATACTTTCTAATTTCTACTTCTCAAATTATTGCTAATTCCGATTAACTTTTTTAATTTAAAATTTTTCCAATTTTAAAGAATTTGCACTAGAATGATCGAATTGTGGAATAAAACATTATAAATGAGTGAGCTGTGTAAAGTGATTCGTATCACACTGATGTCCAATTTCAGGTGCGTCGAATATCGCTTCGAAAGACTTTTTGAAAAGACCAGTTCGAATCGGAAAAAAGAAGTATTTGAATTCGGCATTTCGAAAGTCATTCGAATCCATTTTCGACGTGTTCTGTTTTTTTATTCGAGTTGGTAATAAATTGTCTTTTATTTTTGCAAAAATTGCTAAGAGTTTCGCTAGGCCGTTATAGATCTACGAATTAGTTTTCTTACTTTTCGATTTAAAAGAATACAAATTTAACGCTATAAAATCCTTTCATCCCTTAAAAGTTTTTTTTATTTATTGATGAAGAAATTCTGAATTTTATGAAACAGACAAAAAATTTTGAAGTTATTTATTATCGGGCTCGGAAAAAGAAAATCTGCCATTTTAATACAAATTATGATTTTAAATGACTTGTCAACATTTTTATTTTTTGAAAAATATGTACAGGATTTCTTTTATACAATATAAAGAGCATATTCTCCAGAAAACTGCAACGTATGTAAGGGTATTTTTGTATAGAACTTGTTGTCAAAAGGCAATCTATCGCGACAATAATAATAATCGTTTGAAAGTCTAGATGATGTTGAATTCGTTTTAACCGATTTTTACGTTTCGGCACTCACTGAATCTACACTTCGTAAAATTTTGTCGGCGTCTGTATGTTTGTCTGTCTGTTGGTATGTCTGTACGCTAACTTTTGAAGGATTTGTCCAATCGAGTCAGCCTTTAATGCACCTCTCAAAGTTCCCAAAATTAAGGTTAAGTTCGTTAAGAGGAATATTTCCAACCAAAATAAAAAAATGTAGAGCTTTTTCAAAATTTGAATAAAAATTTGTTATTGGTTTTATAATTTTTTAAAAATATTTTCTGGTACTCAGTAAAAAGACTTGCAAATTATCCTAATGATATTTTTAAATTCGGAATAATTGAAAAAATTATATGCTTTCCAACATTTTCAGAAAAGGAAATTTTTTTTTGAATAGGTTAAGAAATAACAATCCAAATTTTACTCCCAAGTTGAATCATTTTCAAAAATATGCAATTTTTGTTTTTTTAACAGATGCGTAAGTTTAAAGCGTTTGTTTTAGTAGATTTAAACAAGATTTGCAAATTATCTTCATAAAGTTTTTTAACTGGACACAAATTATCGAGCGCGAGTTTCGTAATGAGAACGTAATCGTTAGTGCCGTAGGTGGTTTGAGAATCTTCTTTAAAAACAAATCGTAAAAAAATTTAAGTTACAATTTATGGCTATAATTCCTCAGACGTTTAAATGACAGTTTTCGATTTAATTTATAAAATTTATGATATTTGATAAAATGTAGTTAAAGTGTACGAAATGAACATACACGAACGCTAGCGCGAAGCGCGAGAGGGTGCTGGCGCGCGCAGCGTGTAATGAGAATGTGCCCGCGAAGCGGGCATACTTTTTTTTAGATGTTTTCCATTTTTCTGAGATGAATATCTCTTGAAGAGATAAAAATTGGCATTTTTTTTTGACTAAGTTGGAATTCGTGTTCGTGGTTCAAAAGCGCTGAATTAAAATTTGTAAAGTACTTAGCTAACTTAATTTTCCTAACAAAAATTTTATTAATTACAAATTTACTGATTAAGCTGTTTAATTATGAAGTTCTGTAAATTAAGTTACTAAGCAAAGCCTTAAACTTGTAAACGCTCATTATTTTCGAAATTTCGAAGCATAGAAATGCTGAACTTTTTAAATAATTAATTAATTATATGATCAGTAAGCTTACGATTAATATCGTTTTTTGGCAAGAAAATGACAATAAACAAATATTTTGAAATCCCAAAGTCATATTCAATAACAAAAGTCATCTTTAATTTAATCGTAACAAAATAATAGCATTTTTAAACATTTTTTAAAGTAGAGTGTCAATTCGTCTTGCTTCTCCGAGGAAAGGTTTCGGCGGGACCAGGGGCGGCACAAACGGATTGCAATTCCTATTCCCTTTTCTCTCTCCGCCAATTAAAGTAAAAAAACAACCGTATACCTAGGAAGATCAATAATGTTAATGTTAAAAAAGGGTTTTTAATTATATTTTTAACACTTTTACAAATAGTGATTTTTCAGTCAATAAAGAAAAATAATCTTATCCAAAATGCTAGATTCTCTAGCCAAAAGGACAATTTTTGAATAAAACAGTTGAGTTTTCAACTTAAAAATATAATACAAATGTTGAGCAAAATTGGTTATTTTTTATTTAAAAAACATGAATTTTCTTTAAAAAATGGAATAGTTACATTTTCAGTTAAAAAAGTCATTTTTTCACAAAAACAAACGGATTTGAAACAAAATAGTTAGATCTTCTATCAAACACTAAGCTTTTAACTAAAAACATAAATCCACAACCAAGAAAATGAATTTTTAAAAAACAAATATAACTTCTAGTCTCTAATTCGCGCTATTAAATACAGGAAAATTTAGAAAGGGTAAATATTATTGTTGTTTTCAAAGATGATCTGGGGGATAAAAGTTCGGTCCAGCATTCCATGACTCTTAAGATAAGCAAAAAATCTAATCTCAAAATGATGAATTTTCCCTGTAGATGTACACCTATATTCAGGGGTGCAAATATGAGAATTCAGACTATTGACATTTGAGCTGCAATAAATTTAATATCAGCGTTTTCCGTGAAGTCAGTTTTAAAGACTTTAGAACTGTCTGGTTCTAATCGGATTTTTCGACTTGAACTCAGCTACGCCTTTTCGGCAAAAAACCGACTTGATCCAAGCAAAGCATGCTTCTAACCCATTTCTAGCTATTTCGTCACTGAAATATCACCGACTCGATTTTTTCCCCATATTAAGACACTTTTTTGGGCACAATGGGTAGACTAAGAGGTGCTCACGGTAATCTTCCAACACTTGGGTTAGGTGAGGTTTTTACTCTGGCGCTTGTTACTCAGGATTTTCTTGGTTTCGATCGCAATTCGCTTGGCTAAGTAAAAACGACTGTTGAGATGAGATTTAATGGTCCCGAGGAAGTCCACCATTTCTCACCTGTTTTCACCTCCGTTCGTTAAGCATTTTATTGCAAGGTCTTTCCTGAGATCACAATATATAAGATCACCCCATTTCTATTTCACCAAATTAGCACTATATTAGTTGAAGGGTTTGTAATTCTTAATGGGTTGAATTCTTTCTTGAGTTGAAAGTTCATATGTTTTATTTTAATCTATGAGGTTGCCTTTGATCTATTAAAAGATACATTTACACATCAATTTAATTTCTCATCAGCTTTCTTAGTACAAAGCAAAATTTCCATTACGATCTCGAGGCTGGGTATCATAAATTTGAGAAAAAATTCTCATACTTAGGAAATAATTCAAGCAGAAAATGAGCACAGTAGACTATGGCAATTAAAATCGTAGTTAGAACCTGAGAAAGACTGTTAAAACAGAATAAAAATAAACATGAAGACGGTGGAGTCTGTTTGATTAAAGCTTAAACGACGAGCTACCTTATTAGAGAAACTTTGCTCGAAATTTATCTTTACGATGCTGTTTAAATGAATTTTAGATTGAAACATAAATATAGCTTAGAGGGTCACTGATTAAAAATAAGTAATTGTAAATGTGCTAAAAAATATATATTTTTTATGAAACTATTAAACTATACACAGTAAATCTCAAAGTCTCTATAGTTCTAATTGACCTTCAACATTTTATTACTTTAGAATTTATTACTTGCCGATAATTTTAAATTGATCTTTAGTCTTACCTTCGATATGAATCTCAAACTGAATTTAAATACAGTTTTAAACAATCTCATTTGCAATTATATATTGGTATTGATCTATCCTGCAGGATGATAGTAACACTTTGCTTGCAGTTATCTGCATATATGCATGAAACATCCTAACGTAGGAACTGTGCTTGAAATATGCAGTCATAGCAAAAGTTATATATATGTGAAGTACTTAATTATGTAATCACAGCTGCCATACCATAAAAAGTTACCCCGAGAAAGTGCTGCTTGCTGCAGCTTTAGTAGTAATATGCTTAACATAACTAAATTTGAAATAAGAAACTAAGGATTTCTGCAGAAGTAAAAATTTGTATTTTTGGAATATTTAGTAGAATAGGTGTGTTCTAGTACGAATGAATCAATCAATATGTACGAATAATGACCATTTATTTTAACTGTTTTCATGATCGTAAAAAAGTACTGAGTATTGAATAAAAAGGTCGGGATTAAAGGACTGTCGTAACGAGGCTAAGCATATTGTCCAATGTCCATCAAGTTACCACCCTTAGGCAGCTTAGGCATCGCTAATAGACCCTGAGTACTTCACACTGACCGCGATCACTTCCACTTGACACTGGCGTAAATTGACCTGGAAACTACCCACTGAATGAATGAATGTTAAACAGGGAAGCAGCGATTTAGATTAATTGTTCCAACTTTGATGCTCAGCTGCGTAATTGTTAGAGACTCATGGCACTCAGCCGGAGAGACTCGTTTTTAGAAAAGCTATCCAGTCTGATAAATAGTTATTTTGAAAAATGTAATATATTAGGAACATTATAAAGTATTTATTTGAGGACTCCAGAAGCTAAATTGAGCAGAGATGAACAATACATTTGTTCTTGAACGAAGTATTCGACTAGTTCATCATCTTTTGCAACTCCACTGATTTTTCTGGACGACTAAACACAGCCTTGGTTAAATATAGAACTGAAGGTCGTAAATGAATTATAACAAACATAATTATTATATATTATTTATTGCAACATTAAAAAATCACAAGTTTCATATAAAAGTACAAGTAGTCTAAAATAAATTTATTTTTAAAAATGTGACACGTTTTTTAAAGTTTTGACTACAAAGAAAAAAACTTTTCGGGTGAATAGAGAGCATACTTGTAGCGAATTGTGCGTATCGTGTCACAAGCTATTTTTATTTATTTTGCATTATTGCATGAAAGTTATAGATACATTTCTAGGAATGTTTGGCGCAAGTTTTTTGTCATCATTATTATTATACCCATGCGAGCAATGAATTAACTAAAATAAAGATAAAGGACGTAGGATGATGTATTAAATATTGGGAAATAAATGGAAATTAAAATGATAACTTATAGAAGAGAATAGACAGTTCCTCGGATTATTGACTCTGGATGAAGGATAACACTATTGAATATTCCGCGTTAGTTTTACCAAACAAGTTTTGAAATTACTTTCACTGTCATACTTGATTGTCATAATTAATTTTTCGCTCTATTAAACAAAATAAAGTAACTTGGAAGTTGATGGTTCTGTGCAACGATCAAGGTTGGAGAGTATCTTCGTGAGTAAGGGTCTGGGACGAGATAGGATGGTGGCAAGTGGTTGGTGGCAGAAGGGGCTGAAGGTTTGGAAAATAAGTGGAGAAGACCAATGTCCCTAGTGGGGCTGCTGGCGTGACGTTATCTGAACTGGAGTAGAGCCAGTATACCAGTATTCAGGGATGTCGGTGACATTGACCGCGGAGTAAGGGGGTTGACGGTGGCGGGCTAGAAGAGCGCTTGCGCTCCCACTCCCTTTCTCTTTCTCCATATCTCTTTCTCTTTCTTCATCCTCTGCTCCCGGGTTTCTCGCTGCAAGGGGCGAGGGGTAAAACAGTACACCCCCGGACTTGCACGGGGTAGAATCTATCCAACCCTCGGGGATCGGAGGCTCCATTTCGCGCGAAATACGTTCATCGACTTGGTGTATCCGCCTTCTCGCATGCACGTATCCAACTAACATATCAGCATATCATAATCACATTTCTTAATATCCTTTGCACATATCATCAGCAAGAGCATATATCGGAAAAGCCAACTTTTTCATTCATAGTTTTTATCTCAATGCATCTTCAGTGAAAGTTTTCTTTGTTTCCAAACAAACAAGTTTTGGTGCTTCGGTTATCGAACATTCTAACAAGTTGTTTTCGACGTTGAAAACTGGTGTTTCTGTCGGCAAAGACAGGTCCTTGTGTCAGGAAGGTCATTATCAGCTAGTGGAATTTTGATCCAGTCACATGTTGTTATTATGGACACCATTCTGTAAGTTGTTCGCACGTATATAGGAATGAATTTTTCAACTTAGCTAGATGAATAAGTAGATCCCTATTTTCATTGTTTATTCTATGTTTCTTTGTTCATTCTATAATATCATTTGTAAAAAATTTGGGTAGTATTAAAAACTGAAGGCACAGTACGAACTAAACAGAATTACAATTTTCAAGAATAGTGATGGTATACAAATGGAAAGTTTTTGTAACTAAATTCACAGACCTAATGCATGTTTTTAGTTAATAAAATTAATTAAATTTAAGCATTCCCTAACTTTGTTTTATCCGATTAAAATTACCTATTTTTTTAATTCAACCCTTTCCCTATATTTCCCTGCCATAAAGTTTCTGAGGCTTGAATTCGTAGTAAGTTTTTGCTCAACTTCTTGAATGCTTCCAGAATTATAATTACTTTTATGAATGAAGCGATTCACTTATTTTTCTTTTGAAGTAAACACGTTGAGCATATATCATTATATATATTAAGAAATGATAAAATAGAAACTTATTATTGTATATTTCTACTTTTTATATTTTCTCGTTGGGACATTTTTTTCCTGACTGGAAATATTAGAAATTAGTTAGAAGTCAATCTAAACATGAAAAGAGTTTTTCATCTGCAAAGACTATACTATTATTTTGAGGTGTTATATTTGGCATTCTTCTTTCAGTGTGGAATATAGAACGTAGAATAAATAATATTCGATACATAAAGAAAATAGGTGTGTAGTTAAAAGTTCAATCATTAATTTTTTATAATGTTTGATCAGTATTACTTATCAATCTGGCTCGAAGGACCGCTTTTTCAAAATAAATGGGATTTGTTATAATAAAATGTTGATATACTCTCTTCTAATACAGAGTATTGTGCATTTAAAAAAATATATTCTCTCAAGCAAGAACTGTATATTATCGGGAGTGCAGATTAAATTTCAATCCAACCACTAAGATGGTGGTTATTCAGAAGGGTGGAGTGAAAGAGGGTATCAAATTGCAACGTTCCCCTGAAAGTCAATCCAGTGATATTACTTTATAGAAACTTTTCTACAGATTTCAAAAAGAAGGTACTTATGAGAATGTTTTAGAAAAAGGCTAACCAAATTTTTGTCATTATTAAATTATTAAAAAAGTTTTATTTGTCTCTTTTTTAAATCTATTTATATTAATCTTATTATTTTTCAGTTCCTGTAGTTCATTCATTTTGACTAACTCTTTAGGATTGTTCTCTCTTTATCTATATATTAGCGTATTTTGCATGATTAATATATTGGCAATGCACGTTGAATTAGTCGTACTACTTTCAACTACGTTTGCATTATTATTTCGGAGAATTACGTACATCCTTAATTTGAGTAAATATCCTTTCTATTATTGCATTAATATGATAATTAAAAATGGTTATATATCCATTTGTTTCATGGATATAAATGGATTTACCTAGTGGGCCAATCTACTGTTGTCTGGAAAAAATTGCGACCACATTTTTGTAAAATTTATCTGCAAAAAATTATAAATTATTTAGTAAATGTTATAATTTGCTTTTGGAATTTTCTTGAGGGGTGAAGGAAGCACTGAAAAACGTTGAAAGCAGAGAATAAATAGAAATAAACACCGACACTTTCGTTATTTATGGGCTTTAGTCAGGAAACAGACGGTGAAAGTTTCTAGCGTATAATCACGCACACGTGGTGTCCACAAGAGGAACATCTTGTTTTGTAAATTTAATCTAATCACACCACATACGCGAAAACGACGATTAAATTTCAAGGAATATGAGACTTTAATTCGAAATGCTAAAACTTGTTGCATGGTTCTATGAGAAACAGAGTGGACGTCAGATGGACACCGTACGATTATTATACTGTACTTTTGAGACGAGAAAAAGGCGACTTCGGAAGCGTCTGATAGCATAAATGTCGGCTGGCGTCAAAAGGCTTTTCGTCAAAAGTTAAGAAGAGATGTTCGTAAAAATGCATCTTCGGTTTTCGTACATCGTGTCAAAATTTTCAACGAATTTGTCGTATTGAAATTATAGAATTATTTCACGCGAGTAAAGCCCCTCGAGGAAAAATTCTTCGAATTGAATTCAACTTGGAATGGGTGCTGCGTCTCAAATCAAAAATTCAGAATCTGTTCGTCTAAAAAGGTATAACCCTGAAAACTTTTCTTTAAAAAAAATTTAAATTGTAATTTTCTATAAGGATCTCCTAAGCCGTTAGAAATACGTAAAATTAAACAGCATAATACAAATGAAAATCCGTAAAGAAATTGATTGAATATACACGGTGACCCATTTAATCTATAACCTTGAGGTCAGTTTTCAAGGACAAATGGCGGTAAGACTCTTTTCGTAAATAAGAATCCCTACTTTTGACTACGGATTTGAAAAGAGCGAGAAATTTTAAATCAAACATGCTCTGTGAAAAAATGGTTTTTGTGACCTTAGAAAGGTAAAAAATTAAGGTCAAGTGTCTGAGAAACGACCAGATGCCCTTTTTCTGAATTGTCTTGGACCTGAAGGTCATGATGGCCAAGTTGAACGTCAAGGTGAACGTTTTTTTACCCCGAAAAACCAAGACAATTCAGAAAAAAGGCATCATCTTACCACAGGTCATTTTTGACGTGAAATTTCCCCCTATTTTCAAATCCGCAGTCAAAAGTAGGGATTCTCCTTTAGGAAAAAGGTCTTATCTCCATTTGACCTTGAAAATTACCCTCGAGGTCAAATTTGATGGTACAGTTAAATGTCCCTCTCGGTCCTGGTCAACCTTTGTTCGAACCATTTCTTCATGGATAAAGTATTTTAGAATTTATTTGGGATTATAGATTAAAATTGGTCATCGTGTAAAAAATATTTGTTATAAGGACAACCGCAGGATTTTGCCTAGATCGGGTGTTAATCTGAAAAATTGCACCCGATCCCAGCAAAATCGCGATAAATTTTCAGCCATAACCATGTCTCACGAACGTGAGATAGGTGGTTACAGTCTATGATGGAATGGATACGACGATCCGGCAAAAGTCTCGTACACCCTGAGAACACGGAGCGACCCAAGCACGGCCGCCTTCTGCGTTTCCTCCGGAAGTGTTGTAGCATATTCTTAACACACAGGGATGCTTTTCAGGCTACTAACCAGTGAAAGCTTGGCACCTCCAAAAGCGCTGGTGCCGAAAATTCGATAACGAACATGGTTCGCTTTTCGAAGTCAAGGAGAACTATGTCAGGCCTCGAGTGTATATGCGACACTTCTCATTTTCGACCATTGACTCTATTTCCCCAGGAGCGTTTAGCGGGTCGATATTAAGGTTAATGCCGTAAGAGTGACAGAGATGGTAATAAAGCACTCTTAGTGTCGCATTGTGGCTTTGGATGTAGGTCGTTACTGTATGAGTTGGACAACTAAACAGTATATGTCCTAGATGCTCGGGGTGTGCATGGCACGCCCTGCAGTTGTCATCGGGAATGTCTTGGCTCAAAATGTGCCGACGGTATTGTAAGGTAGAAATGACACAATCTTGACATGCCAAAATGAAATCCTCCGTGCCCGACTTCAATCCGGGTGATTTAAGGAACGCAAAAGTTAGCTTGCACGACATTGACTGATCCTCCACATTTTTGTGGAAGATAATGTGCATCCACTTGTCGAGGAGCTGTTCCCGGAAATTTTTCTCCTGTGCTTTCTGAATCCGGGCTGTAAGGAGTGAGTATTCGAAATAGATAAGATTTGATGCATTCTGCTCGCCTTTGATACTGAAGGTAAGTCCGAGTGTTTCAGCAGCTTCCTCAGCCGCTTTGTACAAAAACTCTACTTTGTCCTTTTCTTCATGCTTCCTGACCATTTTAGGGAGAGGATCTCTTCCATGTGCGACTCTATATACTGTACCCAAAATAATCCTGTTGTGAAGACATTCAGTATTCAATATTCCGCGACGACATTGACGGCGTGAGACGCAGAGTCGCGGAACAGAAGACTTAAGATGCATGCTTTTGTTTATGTGCATAACCTTTCGTGTCCCGATATTAAGGGGTCTGAGCTCGTCCATAGAACCACTCCAAATGAATAGAGCTTGTTCGTTGCAGATACTTTGTTCCTCGCCGACCGTTCGGAAGACCAAATCTGCCGGATGAGCCGTTTATATCTGCTTCGAAAAGTATCCTTTATAGATGCCACGTCCTGAATGCGGCTCGCCCAGGTCTCATGGAGTCGCCCTGAAAGACACCTCTTTGGAAAGAGACCTTGTTAGTTGTCAGACGATTTTTTCCAAATGAGATGTTAAATCTGGTTTTCGAAAGTGGAATCAATCTCTCTATGCACCTCACGATTTGCGAATGTACCTTTAAGCTTCCTAAAAGACAGATGATAAGGTTATGGGAGGTCGAATCAAAAGCTTTTCGGTCATCAATCCAGGCTATTGATAGGTCACGCTGGTACGATACTGCATCTCTGCAGACACATCTATCGATAAGCAGGTGCTCCCGACATCCTGCTACGCCTTTCTTAGAAGTAGACAGAAACTGGAGTGTCTTGGAAGAGTCGAGATGGGTCAGAGAGAAACTGTTGGTTTTCTCTGACCTACCTCTCTCTCTCCGCTCTAGACTTCTCTTATCATCACATAGTATCTGTATTCTCTCAAAAATATGTTGCCTGATGGTCAGCAGCTTTGACTTGTTATCTGTGTGATAACGGATCCGGAGTTCGCGCGCGAACTTTCGAACATTGGCGGTAAAATTCCTGCCAGATGTTATATAGTGAATCACACACTGAATTCGGGACGCGTACTGTCTTGCGCAGCCTATCTTTATGGCCAGTTGATGCATTCGTCTTTTGGTCTTATGATCAACCGTGGGTTTTGTTTTACGGTTCGCATCGGCCAAAGCTCTCGCTGCATTATACACACAACAATTGATAGTCCAGAGGTCGGA
>JAAAKG020066317.1:0-17563 GCA_010014905.2 Druon quercuslanigerum
ACTACTCCCCTCCCTACCGAGTGAGTCACGCCTACCCCGAAAGGGAAACGGCTTAATGGTGTAATAATAATAATATAATATAAAATATATTTTAATCAGAAAAACTCTCCAAAAAGTTGCACTTATTTTTTTTAAATATGCTGCACCACCAATCCTTGTGCATAAAAATTTATATTTTTCGAAACACTCCAATTTCGGCACAAAACATCGAGAAATGGAAAAGAAAGACAAAATTTTGTTTTATTCATAATTTTTTTATTCATATTTTTCCTTGTAGATTTCAAAACAACGCGAAATACCCTATATCAGAGTTAAAAATGTATAATTATCGTCATTAGTTTGAGAAAAGCGGAATAATACAGTAAAATATATGTATATATCTAGTTCCATGCTTAACAAGATTCTAAATTAAATCTGCGGCCGCTATTATTTATATCGGAACTTAAAAATTTTTTAATTTTGCTTTTTTCGAAAATATGTAGTTACTTATCATCATTCTGGGATTTTTAGTTGAAACAAATAAGAAAGTATTATCAGGATTAGAAAGAATATATATTGTATTTGGGGCATTCCACACAATATTTGCCAGCAACATTTTTTTCACGCAAAATATTTTTTTTCTTGTTTAGCACTCAAAAATATTTGATACTTATATTTGTATTTTAATATGATACGCAAGATTTTCAAAAAAAATTTGTTTAAAATTTTATGTTAATAAAAAAGTACCTTTTTTAATTGCTTATACTGCAATATGAAACAAAAATATGAAAATTCATGCGGAAGATAAAATGTGGACCTTTTCCAAATTTTGCAAGTGGAGGGTTATGTTTTACTTATCGCGTAGGCAGTGGAGTCCGAGTCCGAGCGAGCCACGCTGTGGTACACTTCGCGCGCGCGAGCCGCTGTTAAAAAAATTCATTGCTTCGAACGTATTAGACTACCCACTCCTAAATTTTTGCCAGGTCAATAAAAACGTTAAGTCCACTCTTTCAAAATAAATATATAAAAAACAGTTCCAAATTGAAAAAAATATATTTCACTAATAATATTGGATTTATATTGTTAAATAAATAATTAACATGGATGTTAGTATGCTTCATTTGAAAGTTGAGGAAAATGCCCACATTTTGTCTCTAGCATAAATTTTCATATCTTTGTTTAATATTGCAGCATAAGCAATTAAAAAAGGAATTTTTTTAGAAACATAACATTTTAAACTAATTTTTCTCGAGAAATTTGCGTATCATATTGAAACAAAAAAATACGTATCAAATATTTTTGTGTGGTCAATAAGAAAAAAAATAGTTTACGCAAAAAAAACTTTTTTGGCGAATATTGTGTGCCCCATTTACATTTTACGTTGAAAATTTAATTTCGATATAGGTAAAATTGAATAAATTGTTGTCAATAAAACAGAGTGGTAGGATTTAGTTCCTTATTTCCTAAATTATATTTATCACCTCCAATTCTTGAGTATAAATTATTGACTATTTAGGGGAGACCACCAATTGTAAACTTCAGTTTCAGTTCATAATGTTTTTAATGAATTACTTTTCCAAAGCAATAAAATGAAATTTTTCACGGTTTTATAGAAAATTGACTTTTCAATAATCTGCATAGTTCATATCCAGTTCTATACGAGAAACCATTCCAATCGGCAGGTAGCTCAGACAGCAGCTTCGCCTCGTAGCTGGAAGGTTGCGAGTTCGATTCTCGACGCCTCCACTGTTGAACATTTTTTATTTATTAAAATGTTTATAAGTACAATTTTCTTTAATAATCGTAAAAAATTACACATATAGTAATATGAAAAAGTTAAAAACGTCCAAAGAAAAAATGAAATTCCAAAAATAAAATTGTTCCTTTCAAGCATATAAGTTTTTCCATACAAATTTTTTTTGGTGCAACATGTATTTTGTACAAATAATAATTATTTCTTAATCAATCAAATATTTATTAATCAAACAAAAGTCTTCAAAAAGATTTTTTTACATTTTTAGTATACTTAAAATATAAGAGGAACTGTTTGCATATTTTTGTTAGATTAAACAATATTTTATTTTATAAGAGAAAAAATTTCTATTTAAATATTTTTAAATCGCATATTCCTAGAGTTTACGAATCAAACATGTTAGTCATATGTGTTTCCCTTCGATTATCGCGCGTTTTTTTATGTGTCGTGACTTTTTCTATCATGTCAATTTGTCAGTTTATTTCATCACAGTATTTCATCAGTGATTCTAAAATGAATAATTTTGGACTTTAGATCAAGATAAGTGAATTTTAAAATGTTTGGTGCACAATTTGAAAATTATTTTTTTAAAGACTTAGTTTCAAAATCCCAATCTAAGAATGCATCAGTTCTTAAACGAAGTTTGATGTTTTCAATTAAAAAGCATATACATTTCAACTTTTCAAAACAATTAATCTTTAGAAGTCTCCAATATTAAATTTTTTTCAATTTTAAAGGGTCTAAATGACAGTGATTTTTTTACGCCAATCACATTTTTCAGTTTAATATTTCAAGCTTTTTTGCTTCAAAAGCTCAAATCCAAAAATATTTGCTTTCAAAGAAAATTTATAATAAAAAAATCATCTTTTCTGTTTTAAAAATATTTATTTTGGTGGAAAGTTTGGATTTTTTTTTGTAAAAAATGCAACTATTTGATTAAAACCTAATTTTTTTGGTGGACTATTCAACTGCTTTGTTGAAAAGTCGTCGCTTTTGGTTGAATCCAACTGTTATTGTTGAAATATTAACTATTACAATTTTCGGTAAGAATTCATCTGTTTGGTTAAATTTCACAATTCTTGATTTAAAATTGAAATATTTTCATAGATAACACATCAAATATTATATTTTCCGTTAAAAATTAATATTTTTAGAAAAAAAGTCAGGTACTTTTGTGTAATATCTGGTGGATTTTTACAAAAAATGTTATACAAATTTTTGAATTTCAGAAATTTATACTATATTATTCATTTTCTTTTACTTTTTTACAAGAAAATGGCAGAAAAAGTTAGTATTAGAACTGTCAGTTGAGAGAACGCGTCATTTTGTTATTGACTTACACGGTCATAGCCATAAATTTGGCAACTTCGCGTGTGAGCCCGCGTGTTATTTGAAATTCGCGCATAAACTAGAGCACGTGGAACGGGTGCGACGTTGCGACACCTTCAGTTCACTGATGTCAGTCATACATTTACGGTATAATTAATGATTTTGCTATTCTTATATGCTCTGAAAGATTCTTTTCGCAACAGATATGGATTTCGGATAATATTCTATATGTTTCACAATTATTTCAGAAGTTTTTCATTTGCCAATCTTCTTATATACTACAGAAAGTACGACTATGAAGCTCTAAAAGGTTCCAAACTTTTAATCAGAGCTTCAGTGCATTTTAATACAACTCTCATCCAAATATCAAACGATTCTCGTTTGTAATTCTATTAGCGAGGGTACTCCCTTAAGACCACCTAAATCCGAAAATCAAGTTTTGGCGATGGCGTCTTGCTGTCTGTCTGTTCGTCCGCACGGCTGGCTATCAGTAAACATGATAAATATCGAAAAAATGAAAGAAATCGACGAGTTAGTTATTCACCCATTTTGGATTAAAATTAAAAAAAATAGGTTTTTTCAAAATTTTTGACACCATTCCTTTTAAGTTATAAAAATTTTATGTTATGGCTATTGTTAGTTCTCAGAAATCGAAACAATTTATCCTAATGACTTTTTTCGGTAAAAAAAACATGGTCAGAGTTGTATCATTTATAAAATTTTAAAAATCAATCGAAAATCAAAATTTTAAGCCAAACAGCGCACGAAATAAAAAAAAGGCAAGAGGAGAAAAAGGTTGCTTTTTGAAAATGCTACAAGCATTTGATAATAAATTTTTAGATTTTCTCGAAAGATCGAAAATTGAAATTACCGATAGTTATAGAAATGGTGTACTTTCTTGTAAAATTTTTTTCCACCAGGGAAACAACCAAATTTTAAGTAGCGTGATGCTTGCAAACATTAAAACACGCTTGTTGGGGAAAACAATGTTGACAACAATATTCCAAGCGTTGTGGTACCAACACGAGCCAACTCGACTTTTACGTGAATATAGCCTATCGAATCGATGTTCAAATGCCAGATCTGCCAATAGAAATGGCGCATGACCAATAGGTCGATACTAGTATTATCCCTTAACGTTCCAACTATGCCCTAAACGTCATATCTCCTGCCTTTAAATTCAAGTAATATCCGGTCCTACCTATTCCCTTGCTTTCAACGAGTCATAACATTTTAAAATTACTTTTTAACTATATACAACAACTCATCTTATTTGAGAACATCAAAGAGAAAAATAAAGTCTATAATATTTTCAATTTGAAACGAAATCTTTTTATTTCCTTTAAGTATTCATAAGTTGTACAAAAATTTGTTAAAGTCTTTTAGGTAGGAGATAGGAAGGTTACGAGGTCAAACCCATTTCTTATGAATGTAAGCTACTTTCTAATCTGCTAATCACTTAAAACAAAGCAAATTTTATTATAAATAGCTATTTATCAACAATCCTAGTGTTGACTGTGGTATCTAGTACATTAAATATAATTAAATTTTATGTCACTTTATTTATAACCATAATAGTATTATTTATAGTTTAGTTTAAAATATTGGTAGTACCTTTTAATATGTAATAATATATAGTAATATAATAACCGAATTCAAAATTGTTCATTTGGAAATCAAAAAGTGTGAAATGGAAAACGAACTTCATATTTCCTTAGTTCATTAGTAGAAAAGTCGTATTTTAGTCTGGAAAATTTAACAATTCAAAAAAAACTAATTGATCGAAACTTGCGAACCTATAGAAAATGGGGTACGTGGGAAATGTTACATCTTAATAGCCCACTGCAAAAAACATTTCTAACTAAAATTTAATTAATTTCCTTTGAATTTCAAAATCAAATTATCAACCATTTGAAATGTTAAAGCGGAAATTAAAACTTTTAAATAAATTTTACAACTGAAAAATACTTAGAGAAAATTGTTAAATCCGTTGCAAAATTTTTGAACTATCGCATCAACAATTTGTTTTAGGAAACTTTATGCACCAACTTTATTGAGTTTCGATACGTAAACTTTCCATTGAGAATGGAATTACTTAAAAAAAGAAAATGAATTTCCACTGTAAGGTTGCAGCCATGTGATATCTTTCATCAAAGTAAGCTCGTGTTTTTCACAAGCATTCATTTGAATGTGAGTACATTTGCAATTCAGTTTGAAATAAAAAAGGGAGAAAAAAACCCAATTTTCACACTAATTTTTGTATACATTTTACGAGAGCTAACAACCTGCTCCTTAAAGTTCATTCGAACATTTTCACTTGGGCTTATATAAGGTATGACTGATGAATGTGCATTTAAAAATTTTTAAATGTAGAAAATATATTCCGCTAACTTTACGGCAGATTTTATGTTTAGAGTTAGTTCCTTTTATGCAAAAATCATTCTTAAGGGCCAGGTAGACAAAGATGGAATTTTAAATATCAGATAATTCTCTGAAAAGAAAAATATCTCATAGTATCAAAAAATTTATTTACAAAATGTAAATGAAGGATTTAATCGCTATTAATTGGTGTTACGTGTATCGAATGAAAAAATTAAATTTATCTGAGTAGTATTACAAGACTAAATCAAACCTTTTCCATATGCACATTTTGTATTTATTACAAATAAAAATAATGAAGCATTAACAGAAGTTGATGCATTTACTCTCATTGTGCTATGTACATAACATTTTTCAAGACTGAAGCTGCTGTATTTTATTCCTCGATACTGAAAAATCTATCAGAATTATTCGATAAGCGAAGCTTTTTCTAAAATTTTGCTACATTTCAAATTTTTGAGGAACTAAGATGATGAAAAATTTTTAAAACTGTGCAGGCGATAAGCTGATACACGGAATTTCATAAAATAATACTAAATATTCGAAATTAAAATAATTAATAAAACAAAGAAAGTAATGATCTATTTTCATTCTGTTTCAGGTAAGGTGTTAGAACTTCTGGTCAATATATTGATTTTCACGTACGTATTTACAACTATTTTAAATTATTTGACTAACTGGCCTCATTATCAAATCAAAATTTATGTTTTAATATAAAGTAATATAAAATATAAATATTAATCATAAATTAGAATAAATAATAAAATTGCTACAGCGGCTTTCAATTTCATTTTAATTTTAAACGACTTTCAATAATCGGTATTTTTCATTTAAATACAAGATTTTGTCCTAGCAGGTATAATAATAATAATAATATTAAATCTTTATTGAGTTCGTAAAAAAAGTATAAGTACGAGTACATGTCGATGAAATAGCTTAAAGCTGCTTTCAATAAGATAATGTGGGAATTTATATCGTAATAAGATAATTTTAAGTTGATATATTTTGAAGGTGTTTACAATTGAAAATTCGCCAACTTGTCTAGTTTTAAACGTTTATATAGATGAAAATCATAAAATTTTGAACTTTAAAATTTTTTAAACTGTTTTAAATAAACTAATAATGCATAAGTTATAATTATTATTGCATTATTAATTATATAACTTAAACTAGTAATTTTATAATTAACTTCTGAAATACTTAAAATAGGTCCAGCTTGAAGATTTACTAACAATTCTTCAATTTCTCAGTTAATTCTCCAATCCTTTAATTTGGATGAGCATAATTTAAAATTGTGGAGTTTTGGCTACTTTTTTATGTAGCTTGATTTTGAAGATTTACAAACGAAAATTGGGCATTTTTAAAAATCTTGTTTAAACAATCCTTAAATTTGGATGTGTTTTCAGATTAAAAATCAAATTTTCAGTTCTAAGTGTTTCAAATTAAAAAAATTACAAATTCAATCAATAAATATACAGAATTTTAAACGTAGAGCTTGGATAATTGTTAATTGTGAATTTCCAAAATAAAAAACTCTTCAATTCTGAAATTTTATGATTTTTAAAAACAAGAGTAAAGTTTTCAATTATGAATTTCTCATTTTAAAAATATTTTGAATGTAAATTATCAAAATTAAAAACTTTTAATTTTAAAGAATCATAATTCAAAGTTCGGCAAATTTGAAAATACATAATTGAAAATTCTTGAATGTTGAAGGTATTTAATTACAAATTTTTACATGTTTAGGATTGATATTTTAAATTTATGTAATCTGGAACATTTTTTAATAGTTCAATTTTTAATATTTACATTTGAAAAGACTTTAACTTTTCATATGCTGCATTGTAAAATATTTATTTGTAAGGATATATGAATAAAATTTGGAATGTAAAGCATAAACATTACAGAGCGGTAAATTTTAAGACCTAAACTTGCATTATTTTTTACTGCAAATAGCAAAAATTGTCTGCTTCACAAAAACTTATTGACATGAGGAGAAAGATGAGAAGCCATAAGAGGAAGATATAAGTGAAATATCATAGGAAAAAGGTCATTTAGAGAAATTTCCTCTCGTGTCAAAAGGATGTTCCTTGACACAAGCAGATTTTCATTTATCTGAAAAAGAATCTTTTTGTAGCAAACATTCTTTTTCGCAAAATTCAAGTGACCGTGCAGCCAAATAATTTATTACATTTGCATGAAAAACATTTTCACGCGGTTCGAAACAAAACAGGTAAGAGGAGGATGCTTCTGTTTCAAGACATTTTTTTCTCTGAGTGGTCAGGATTCCAAGTTGAAAGGTCAGTTGTCAAACATAAAAGTTTGAAGGTCAAACTTTTAATGTCCAAGGTCAATGGTCAGTCTTGAGAGTTTCAAAGTACAATATCATATGTCAAAGATATGTTCCCCCTCTCCTGTAACATAGACAATAAAGAGATGGATGAAAACCTTAAAATATAACAAATTATTAAAAAAAAGGAATAATAGTCAGTAAAATAAATTAATTGAAATGTAGTTCTCGTTGCTAATCTAAAAAAAAATTCCTAAATTATATGTGCAAAATGTATCTCATATCTCCTTTGACAGCCCCAAACCAGTTGCAAGTCGTTGTTCCTTTATGTTCGCCTAAAAGGCCAACGCTTCAGCATCACGTCGATAAATCTGACGCTTTAGCTTTCGGTTCCGCTTTCGTCTTGATTTTTCTAGGAGCGACTGTGTTGAACTCACTGTTACATTTGGAGGCTAAAATGTTGGTGACAGTGTGGTATCTGACTTGGAAGTTTCACAATCAGGGATTTATTCAAGCCCCGTTTCTGCGAATGCTGCCTTCGGGAACCGGGTGAGGCTGGCGTATAAAATAAAAATATGACATTAACGCACCGCTGCCGTAAGCTTTTAGCATTATTCGTCCCCACACCGTTTTTCATCCCTCTCCATCCCTCTTCTGCAACCAGCACTTTCCAGCTCTCCGCACGTCGACCCCGACGTGGCCTGGGATTGTGCAAATGTGCGAACCCGTGTTCAGTCAGGGCTGTAGTGGTCATGTACGTGTGATCTTTTACAGGAGGTTCCGCCCACGTGGAGGTTTATGCAGGGACACAAGTGTGACGAGAAGGTACATATAAACATAGATGTATGTACAAGTCCATTCATGCACAGAGAAGAGAACTACATAGGTACCTACCTACCTACCTGGCGTACGAGAACACGAGTGCTAGCTCGGACTGAGGTACTGACAGACGGACGACGGCTTTTGCCCCTTTTCTACTTTATTTGCTTTACGGTCGTGAGGGACGACATTTTTCACAGAGAGCTCGTCGTGTGCTTTCAACTGTTATTTCAACGAAAATTCACCGACCGGCTTACTATTGTCACCCGCTTTCAAACGATGTTGCAAAGATTTTTCTCGCCCTCGACAACTTTCTGTATCACGCTGTTCACTCTTCTGATGTCACATAACATTCCAGAGTTTTTATGTTTTTGTTTAAAGTATCATTCATAAATGTACCAGGTCCCTCCTTTTTTTAATATTGCTGAATCCAGGCAAGAGCGTCCTCTGAATTTTCTAAAGTTTTCCAAAAGTTCTCAAAATAGGCGCGGATGTTATGTGTTGCGAAACGGGCGGTCACCCTACCCCCGAATTTTTTTAGACTCACCTTTACCTTAAAATTTTCTACCAGAAAATGATGAAAACTGATTTAAAAAAATAATAATATGTGAAGGGTTGCAAAAAATATCCTCTTCAAATTTATTTATTCACTTTGTTCACATTAAAGCTCCTTTGTTTCCGCTCTCTCTCGGCTTGTTTTTTATTTCGCAGATTTTTTATGATTTGTCAATTTTACAAATTATTACTTTTACACTTAGGATTAAAATGATAAATTTCCACAAATGTTATTCACAATATTTAAAATTCATCAATTTTTGTCAGTAAAAAGGACAGTGGATGTTTTTTGTTGTATACAAATCTAATTTTTAATAATAAAATCTATCCAATCACATGAAAAGTAACTTGATTCTCTCTGATATGATATCCCTTAATAATTTTTATCATCTTTCAAATTTCTACAATTTTAATTTAATATTGTAGATAAAATAATCAATTCTAAAACAGATCAATGTTAAAGGACTTGGACATAATACTGTTTAGCTTTAAAAACTGAAATTCGCAACTATTTCTTTTGAAGATTCTTAATTTTTAGATGCACAGTTAGAAGCCGTTACTAATTTTTTGATATTAAGTTTGTTATATCACTATAATGCCAGATAAAATAATTTAATATGTACAATTCTTAATCATTTTTTAGAATTTTTACATTTTTATGGACATAACATTTGAAGGTTTTGAAACTCCACTATATAAAAACAAGCAATTTGATTGGCTTTGTGTAGATACTATCATACTCAATGATTTATGACTATTTTAATAATAAATTAAGAACGTAGTCTTTTAAATTAAAAAAAATAAATCCTTTAAATCTTGAAAATCCTATTAAAATCCCTTAACTCTCATACAATTTCACTTGTAATGATTATAAAATCACTTCACGTTTTTGCAATCCGTCAGAACCCAATAAAATCTCTAGAAAAACGCGTAAAATTCCAAGAAATCTTATGATATTTCCTGAATTTCTACATATATATTCTTGACATACCTTGAAATCTTTCAAAATCCCTCCGAATTATTGAAATCCTCGGAAATATTATTAAACTCTTTAAAATCTTATTAAAATGCCTCGGACTGTTTTTAAATAAACCTAAACCTTATAGGTCCTTTACAATGTTTCTAAATCGTCCAAAGTTCTAACAAATTCTTTAAAGCTGCACCATTTTTTTTTGGAATTCCTTAAAATCATTCAGATTTTTAGAAGTTTTTTCAAATTTTGAAAATTTCTTGAAATCATCGGAAACCGACAGCTGAACACGATTCTGACAATTTTTACAAGAAATAAAGTAAGCTCTGAATCTTTAGGATTGGCTAAAAAATTCAGCGTTCACTTAAAATTAACGTTAGAACACTAAAATCCACATGAAATTTATTAAAAGAGAAAATTGAACTTTAACCATCAGTGATAAGTATTAAAATTAGTCTTAAAGTTCAATTAACGTTTTCTGAAATTCAAAGTATTTAAAAAAATAATTTTTTCCCAGCTCTGTGCAGGTGCTCTTAATCAGAACATTTTGGAATATTTTCTTCCAGTGGAAAATGTACGGAACCGGTAGGAAAATTATAGCAAGTTTTTGCTGTGAATAGCTTGTAAATTCGTTATTTTTCTGGCCAATCGTTTCAGTGAATTATGATACGGGTTACGGTGAATAAAAGGAGTTATGCAAGGAACATTTCAAATTTTAATAGATTAATATAGAATAAAACAATTAATGCAAGGAAAATTTCAAAGTTTAATGGATTATATCTAGAATTCTGCAATATTCTGAATCGTGTGTTTTTCTAGGATATTTTTTAAAATTTAAGTATTTCGGGATGCTCTTGACTTTCCTAGAATTCTCTAAATAATTCTGAAACGTTTGGAAAATTTTCCATAATCTTCTGGAATGTTATGCAAATTTCGGGACTTTCTGACAATGTTCGGGATTTTTTATATTATTCAGCAGTTTTAGAATATTTTAAATAAAACGTGCATACATTTAATGGCTGCATGTATTAACCATGTGATCGAAAATATATACACCGTATCAGGACATAAAAAACTGGTCTGCCCCATTTCTGTCGTAAACGATGTATTGATTTTAGTAGAAATATGTTCGCAACTTTTAAGTTATTACGATCTACAAATTGGTGGAAATATTTTCATAAAATATTTAGCATCCTTAAAATTTGAACAAATAGTTGAATTAAAAAGAAAGAAGAAATAAATAATTCAGGAGTCAGTTGACAAATGTTATAGAATGTTCCAGGTAATAATGAGATTTTTTGGAAGTTTTTATAATTTTCTGAATTTTTTTAAATGTTTGTGAATTTTATTAAACATCAGTGACTTTTCTGGAATATTCTTAAATTTTCTAGAATATTGCCTAGAATTTTGTAGTATACATATGTATGTTTCGGATTGTTCTGCAATCATTTAGAATGATATTTTCTAATTTTCTAGATTTGTCACGAATTTTTTTAATTCTTCTGTATTTTCGGGACATTTTATAATGTTAAGGAACCTTCTATAACTGTCTGGAATTTTCTACATTACTCTGAAATCTTTATAAACGTTTTAGAATTTTATTACAAATTTTGTCTTAAAAACCATGAATCAAAAATGACATCATGTATGTGCTCAAAATTAGGAGAAATTTGAGATTAGTTTCAATTTAAAGAAATATTTTTGGTGAGATTTATGACAATACACATTCAATTTGTACTGTTTATTTACTATAAATTTTTCCTGCTTTTTCCTGTAAGTTCAATCTAATTTTGAAAAAGTGCGAACAAAATGCCTCAATGATATGAAAATTGAAAATATGACAATGTAGTTTTCTGCGACAGCCTTGCAAGTACTGCATAATGTTAGTAATGACGATTCTCAAGGGAATGTTGTGCATGTTAGATGAATCTTTGTGACACCAGAGAGTCTAGTGATTGCATTTTATAGAGTTGCTGCTGAATAGGACAAAATCATGCTCGACTAAAAATTCTAAATTTACCACCTCCTTTGGGAATTGCTTTGGATGCATAAATTTGTCCAGGGAAATCTTAATCTTGTCTTGTTTTATGGCAATATGACATTGCCATTCATGATATTATAAACATGTTTCACTATTTTAATAATCATTTACATAACTTTAATTTAAAAGATGTATTTCATTAATATCTAGATATTTTAATTAACCTAATTCAACAATAATTTTACGTGCTGCAAACTTTGTTCATTTTCAAATAAATTACGGAGAAGACCTTCTTTGGAACAGCACATTTAATACATCTCTGAGAGCCTAGTCCATCTCTTTCAGAAGATTACGGATCACTCTAATGGCTTTTCAGCCCAGTATAGCATACCATGGATAAAGCTTTTGAAATCTTTTAACGTTGACGATCTTCTAGCAATTTAAAAAAAAACTATACATTAGAGGACGTAATGCTTTTTGTAATCAAAAAACTGCATTAATCTATTTTGAATTTCCGTCCTTTACATGAGTTTATTTAGTGAATTCGAAAGATTATATTCCCGGTTGTATATTTCAAATTATATTTATAATGTTTTTTAGAATAACTCTATGAATTAGGGTGCCTCATGAAATTCTTTTTTCTTCAATTTTCCAAAACATTTAATTGGAAATTTCTTACTTTAGATGAGAAAATGATCTTCTATTTTTGTCAGATTTGAAACAATATATTTAAAATTCGTAAGGGAGGGTTTTATGCAACAGTTATAACTATTTCATGTTAAACAATGCAGGAAATCTTTTACCAGGGTCCCATGCGATCCTCAAATATTTGTTGTTATGAAAAAAATTTTTAGGTGGATATGGACAACCGTCTGAATATACTAAAGTTATTTCAAGTTTGAAAATGAGAATGGTAAAAATGATTAATAAAATATAGAACAATGTACCCGTTGTTAATTATAACTAATTTTTGGTGGGAATTAAAAGCGAATTTTAGAAAAGATATATAAGGTTAAAAAGGTCTATTTAACAATAGTTATTAAGGGTTTTTTGATTTTTATTTCTCTTTAGGTAAAATTTTCAATTCTTATTAATTCCTAATTTTATGGATCTAATTTTATTCTGTGAGAGGACAATGTCATTTATAAAATTATCAATAATTTTTTAATTCCTTAATAAAATTTCTTAATAAAAACGTACCAAATACATGTGTAGAGAATCTTGCAAGGAATAAGATGAGCTCTACAAGATTAGGGTTAAATAAGAGTTGTGACTTTTACTAAAAGAGTAAGCAAAAACATAAAACTCTGAACAGTGAATATTAAATGACTAATTCTATCCTGAAATATGTTTTCTAAAGTTCGCCTTCAATACTCTTTCAAACCTAAATGCAATTAACAATAGCGATATTCTCTTGGAAATCATTAATCACTTCCAACTATGCTTATTGCTTCACTTGAGATAACCTTAGTTTATCCTTAAAATTGCAAATTTATGATCAAGTTAAGATTCAGAGGTCAAATTTATTTTTGTTATACATTTAACAAATTTAAAAATAGATCAATTCTTGTTAAAGAAATAATTCCTATAACAAAAAAGTTAACTTTCAAGACAAAAAATTTTTCAGTCAAGAAAGAAAAAAGTTAGCACCCAAATTATAATTGGAGGGAAAATAATTTATAAAACAAAATAGACCTTTCGAATTACCGTTTATTTTTTAAAATTTATTTGTTAATTTTTTTTAAGACTGTCGTATTAAAAAAATTTAATTTGTTATTTTTAATATTATTTTTTACGACTAAAACCAAAACTACGTGTACTATCAAAAAATTATTAATAACAAATGTTTCATTTTTTTTAGTTGCGCATTTTTTGCTTTTATTCATCTTTTATAGCATCTTCCATAGTTTGGGGGCAAAAATGGCTATTTAACGAACTCGAACTTTCTTTTTTGCCTTTAAAGACATGTGCCAAGGTTCAGGTTAATCCGATTAAACTTTCAAAAGTTATTCGGTTTATAGACAACAACGACAAACAGACAAAACTCTGTGATTGTCAGTTTTTACATCTAACTAATACCTTCTCATTATTTTGAGAATGTAAAAATCTTTAGACGAATTGTTAGCTTTCAAGAGTACAAGATTTAGCTTTTTGTTGCTGTAAACAGTTCAATTACGAGTTGTTTTATAAGTTTCGGTAAAGTAGTTATTTTTTAATACCAAAAGCACGATGACAGCAATTTCCGCATTGCTTGTTAAAAATAATTAAATTTTTTCTGAGCTTCATATTGGCAGTATGCTAATGAATATCTAAAAGATAGAATGAACTAGAAAGCAAAGGATAAACGTTATGTGTTGTAATTAAAGCAAAGTTTGTTAATTTAGACTTAAGGAAAAACAGGATTGTTTAAAGAATCAGGTTGTTCGACGAAAATGGACATTCATTTTCTCAAATTCAAACAGGCCATTTTTTACTAGAATATCATTAAAAGTATGCGCATCCTCACTGTGCACCTCACGCGCGGCGCTTCGCGATAAGTGTGAGCGTGCCCACGGCGCCCGGGTACGCGCTCGCGTTCGTTTTCGTACGTAAAATGCGTACACTTTAACTAAATTTTTTCAAACATCATAAATATTATAACTTAAATCGAAAACTGTGATTTAAACTTCTGAGCAATTACAGTTATAAATTGCAACTGAAATTTTTCTCGATTTGTTTTTAAAGAAGGTTCTCAAAGCACCTACGGCTTTGTCGATTACATTCTCATTACCAAACTCGCGCTTCGCGTTCGATAATTTGTATCCAATTGAAAAACTTTATGAAGATAATTTGCAAATGTTATTCAAATCTACTAAAAACAACAGTTTAAACTTACTTACATATTTTTGAAAATTATTCAAATTTTTGAACTTTTGTCTAATTAAGAAATTTCATGAGAATAGTTTTGAAATGCGTATATTTTACATCTAGTTGAAATTGATGTCGATTTTTCTTAAACCATTAACATTTTTTTCCTTTTTTTGAACATTTTTAAAATTCTGAAAATCTAGTGACGAATGTAAAGAAAATTTCCTAATCGATCAGAAAAATATTTTTTTCTATTTTTCTGAATATTCTGAAATTTTTCAAAAGTATATAACTCATATAATTTTCATCCACCCATCTATAAAAAGCTTTGATAAAACTTCCTAAAATTTGAGAAAAAAAATCAAATTTTAAAAATACTCTACATTTTTTTTATTTTTGTTGGAAATATCTGCTTCACGAACTTAAACTTCATCTTGGGAACCTTAAGAAGTGTATCAAATGCTCAATAGATTAGACAAATACTTCAAAATTTATCGTAGCTACAACATTCAGGTAACCATACATACAGACATAGACATACAGACATAGACATACAGACAGACACTGACAAAAATTGTATTATTTTTGGATTCTGTAAGTGTCGAAACGTAAAGATCCGTTAAAACCCAGAGATCGAACATTTGGATGGTTACATTACACTCTCATGAATGAGCATTTAAAATTGCCTTCTCTAACGAATTGCAAAGTGCACACTGTATCAAATAGATTCTGTTATTATTATATATGGGCGGTTCTCACAAAAGTATACCTCCGCGCGTCCTCGCCATTTTCGTTTGTTTTAACTCAGCCTAACTCGGCGGTTCTCTTTTATGATAGTTTCATTTGTACATTATGATGTAGAAAAGCGTCCCCAAGATGATAAAAATATTTCCGACCATTTTTAATTTTTATATTTAAGTACATAGCTCAAAATCTACAACCTGATTTTTTAACCTTCGGGGCATATCTAAGTAAATAATACTCATTCGTTTGATATCGTAGCTATGCTGTGTTGAAATGTAGATTAGATCCTAACAAAAAATCATTTTACTAAATTTCTAACCTGTGAATTTCATACTTCAGACAACCCTCACATTATGTCTTCAAGTTTTGCATAGAATTCAAAACCATTCTATTTGACCGTAATAGGTACTTTAGAAAACTACAAATTGTACTTTATAACACATGATTCAAAAGGTCTGGATCTAAAATGCAAGATATTACTCATAGTTATGCATAAATAATAAATTATCACGTTATAAATAAACAGTTTAAAAAAATGGGTGCGTGTAAAAATTTAAAGTAGTTTCCGAAGCCTTAATTCTCACTATCCTTTACAACTTGTACATTGTGCAACCATCGTAAAAAGTTAGATATTACATAACGTTTAATCATATCATGGGGATTTTGCTTGATCTCCCTTTTAACCTCTGATATTTATAGATTTTATAGCTTTTGTAGCCTCCGAAGCGAGGAGTCTCCGAATTCTTTTATGTACACATGGGAAAATATTCTTTCTCGTCCTCTAATTAATAACTACTACATTGTTTATGTAAATCTTTATCAAATATACGTACTTTGGCACGAAGCCTTGTGAATATCCCGTAATATTTTGCCAAAGTCACACATAAAAGGAATACAGTTTTGCACTGTTAATTATGTAAAAAAAGTGCAGATGTTCCCGTAATGAATCCACAAGGTTTTATGGACGCATTTAATGCCCTAATATTTATCTTGTAGTGCATTTATTAACTACCAATATGAAGGGCGCAGTTTACAAATAGGAGCAAATTTCGATTACTTACTCTCCTAGACTCCTGAATCTCAATAAATAAAGAAATTCATCCTGGGTGTCACTCATCGGTGACATGTCACTGACTGATCTCTTTAACTTACTAATTTAAAAAAAAGAGTTGAATTTTCAACCAAAAAATTGTTATTATATATTTTTAAAATTTCGTTTATTTTATAGGTTGTACTAGCATGAAAGTGTTAGGTGGCGGTGATTATGTGATGCAAATTTTAGCGAATTTGCAGTGGAATTTGAGGTGAGCTGATGGTAGAAGTATGTTTCAGAACTTTTCGACTGTCAGATTGTATGTACAATATAATAGAAGTGAAGAGGTGGGTGGTAATTTGTGAGCTGGAGACTGATTTGGGTTGACTGAGATATTAGTTTGTTTGGTAAAAGGAGCAGGGTGGGAGGAAAGGTGCAGTCGAGTAGCGGCGACATGAAGGGATAGGTAGAGAGAATCACGGAAGAAGGTACGGTAGCAGGGTGGGAAAGCATGGTGGAAATAGAATTTAAGAAAGTTGCGTAAGGCACTACGGACAGAGATAACTTTGAATTGGTTTGTTGAGTAACAGGGACCTCACAACCCAGGTATAACTATTTAACCTTCCTGTAATTTTAAAATGTCCCAAAGAACTATTACCGTTAAACTCAGCGAACGTTTTTGGGCAGAGGAGGAATCTGCAAACAGAACTCAACCATTATCTTTGGTCGAGTTTATTATTTTGTGGCGACGTATTTCATCTACTCTCGTCCGAGAGATGCTATTACCTAATGCTCAATGGGATGAGCAGTTTTTATCAATTTTGTGATGCCAAGGTGAAAGTCAATAATTTGATTTTAATAAATCACAATAAAACAAATGTATA
>JAAAKG020066328.1:0-17562 GCA_010014905.2 Druon quercuslanigerum
ATATATATATATATATATATATATATATATATATATATATATTTAACAAATTATACAAACAAATTGAAATTTTAGGTGTTTATAAGCTGAATGAAAACGGGTTTTCTTTTGACCTTTGAAATTATGATTTACTGATCCTTTTTTGACAAAACTTTGTTATTCAATAATATTTGTAATTTTATGAACAACTTATATAAACAAATCTACATTCTAGGCCTATTTAAACGAAAATAAATCGTGTTTCCCTCCGAACTTGCTAAAATTATATTGACAATAAGTTTTTATATTAGAAAATTTGCTAAGCATTAATATTTGTTAATTTTATCAAAAAATGATATACACAAATTTACACATAAGGCGTTTGTAAGTGAAAAGAAATAGCTTTTTTTCTGACCTTGTAAAAATTATATGGGTGATAATGTTCTATGCAAAAAAAAAACAATTTATGTAGATATTTGTAGATATTTGTATTGTAGATATTTATAGGGGTGAGGAAATCGTTTTTTCTTTTGTTTTTTAATAAATTTATTTATAATGAATTTTCTAGATAAAAGGTTGCATACCTCGCTATTCTTTCGTTTTATTAACAAAGTAGGTAAACAAAATCAGAGTTATAATATTATGCAATTAAAAAAATCAATTAAACATCAAAATTTAAAGCCAAACAACGCAATATACGAAAAAAATCAAGAAAAGACAAACAGTTGCTTTTTGAAAACCGTACAAAATTATCATTAAAACTTTTTGGATTTTATTGAAAAATCGATAATTCAAATGTTCATTGCACGATAAACACTGAAAAATGAAAAATTCCATTTTGTGGTGAAAATATGTAAGATGCTAGAAAGATGAATAAACAAAAATTGTGATTAGAAAAACATATGTACAGATTTCTTGATAATCACTTCTTCATAGGACGCGCAGTTTTTGTTTTATTAGTGACACAAGTTAAGAAAAAAATTATTTAATAAAAATTTTGCACCTAAAACGTATCTACAAATTTTGTCTGAATCACTTTTTGATAGGACGCGTCGTTTTGATTTTAATCATAGAAATCAAATTTAAAACAAAAATGAAAAATTTTTGAAAAACGACAAAAGGTACGAAAAACGAATTGATAGACAAAAGTTGTTCGCCCATAAAAGATATACAAATTTTTTATGAGTTATTACATTCTTATCAATTATGATTAAGAAATTATTAGAATTGTCCGAAATTTGAAAACAGATATTTAAATTTCAAAACAAATGACGCAAAATACGAAAAAAAGTCTAAAAGTGAATAGTTTCTCTTAACCATTTTTATATAGGACTCTTTATTTTGTTTTTATTTCTCAAAAGTAGTATGAAGAAAAGAGAAAATTAACATCTTGAACCAATATACAACGTTTCAAAAAATGTTAATGATAATTAATTATTTCAAAATGAAGGCCTTTAAATAAAAAAAAATTATTGAACCATTTTTTACAATTTAATGATAAATGGGCATTAAATTTTATAATATATAAATCTAAAGCCCTGCAAAGTAAACAATTTTGTTTTGAGTTAAAGAATCATGAAATTAAATGATTTTAAATTAACAACTAAGAAAATAGGGCAATATAAAAACCTTAGAAATGAAATATTTTAAGATTAGATCATTAAAACTTCAGATGAATTTAGATTGTATTATTTGTACTTAAAAGCGTTCAAAATTAAATAATTTTAAGTTAATAAGTTATGAATTTGACCAATTGTAAATTCAACACGATCAAAGTTTAACAATTAAATAATGAAAACTAAATTGAATGTTTCAAAGTCAAAGCTTCTGAAATTCTAAAATTTAACATTTTTATTATACAAAAAGAAATTAGAGTTTGAAATCAAAGCTAATTTGGCGAATTTTTCTTAAATAAAAAAATGGATTGAATTATACTAAACAAACTCCCAAACTAAATCATAATGTTAAATGGGAAACATTCAAAATGAAAAAAAATCTACTCTAGAACCTTGAAACTGAAACGAATGCAAACTTAATTTTAAACTGTCAAAATTTATAGTCACCAAAAATTGTGATATTAAAAATTTCTTATAAAAAAGCCATTTACAATGTTAATTATTTAGAGTAAATTCAAATTACTTAGAAAATAATAATTTCTAAATTACTAAATAAACTTTTCCATATTCAAACAAATTCAATTTTAGTTGCAAAATTAGAACCTATGAAAGGAAAAAAATTTAATTGAGCGTTCGATGTGTAATTTCAAAACTCTAAAATTTTAACAAAAATTTAAATTTACGGGAATTATTCATTTATTGTTGTTTTAATTTCTGTCACATAGTCTAATTTTTGTCTTTTTGTGATTTTAAACCTAATTTTCTATTTCTTAAATTTAAAAACTGCAGTATGATTCCATTTTTTGAATTTTGCAGTTTCAAGCTTTGAAGTTTGAAATTGCTTTATATTTACATATAAAATTATCAAGTACAAAACAGACTATCAAGGGTTTTAATATGAAATTTTGGATTATTAAATAATGAAATAGTCTTGTCATTTTAATAATTATTTGCATTTGAAACTAAAATATTGTAAAATTTTAAATTTAAAACATCTGAGAATAAATCTAAAAATTAATTTAGGAAAAAACTTTATTTTTAATGCCTAAGATTAAATTGTTTTAGAATAGCGCATTCAAAGTCATAATTTTGAATTAAAATTATAGAAATTTCAGCTGAATCTACGGCTATTCATCGTACTCAGAAAGAACGATATGAAAAAAATCAAGAGAAGAAAAAAAATGTTATTTGAAAGCCTTACAAAGTGTTCATTGAAACTTTTCGGATTTTCTTGAAAAATCGGAAATTCAAATTTTGTAGTCAAACTATGCAAGATACGAAAAAATATGAAGAAATAAAAATTT
Source organism: Druon quercuslanigerum (assembly GCA_010014905.2). Lineage (NCBI taxonomy): Eukaryota > Metazoa > Arthropoda > Insecta > Hymenoptera > Cynipidae > Druon > Druon quercuslanigerum. The sequence continues at coordinate 2,900 of JAAAKG020066328.1, forward strand.
TGATCCGAAAAAAGATCTACGAATTTGTTATTATTCACTTCTTATTTTTGCTTTATTCGTGAAAAATAACATTAAAAATTAGACAATTAAAAAATTGTGGAAAAACGACAATGGTTACGAAAAAATGATTTAACAAATATACAAATTTGTTATAAATCACTGTTTAAACGACAAAAGGTACGAAAAAAAATGGATACAAAAAAGTTGTTCGCCCAAAAAAAGAGACAAAAATTTGTAATAATTTATTACATTCTCATCATTTCTGATTGAGAAAGTATTAAAATTGAACGAAATTTGACACCACTCTTCCCAATTTGTAACCAAATGACGCAACACATGAAAAAAGTATCAATGACAAACTATAGCTTATAAAAATCCTAAAAAAATGTCTTCAAACGATTTTCCAATAGGACTCGTAATTTTGCTATTTTTTTGATAAAGTTTTATTCAAGCATTCAGACAGACGCGCGCCCTAAGCGAGTTCAAACTTGCAAGCGAAGCGAGTTCAAACTTGCAAGCGAAGCGAGCTGTGCCTCTAAAATGCCTAAAATATGTATTTACTTACATCATTTTTTATAGAATAAAATAATATTGATGCATAACAAAATTTTTTCCGAAAGCATCATTGGCTATATCATTTAGCGCAGTCAAAAAATTTCTTTCTGTTTTAAGCTCCTAAAAAAGGAGGGTGGGTTTGCATAAGTTGTTTAGAAAATAAACAAATAATAATCGGTGTTAAAGTTTTTACTAAAAAAAGTTGCAAATTAAAACTAATCACATAAGTCAAGTTAAAAAGAAACCCCAAGTTGAACTCCCAACCACACTATATTATTCAATTACTAGATTAGAATTATTTCATTATTCAGATTTCAAACGTCTTCATGTGGGCAATACGCAAAAATGTTTAATTTGTGGTTTTTTCAACTTTGCTATTTTCTTTTATCATCAGAATTGTTGTAAAAATTCATAAAAATAATATATGTATGATTATAATTGTTAAAGTACACCAATTGTTAATTTTGTAAACAAATGACATAGGCAAATATAAAACTATAGCCTGAAAAAAAAATTTTTGCTTGCACTGAAGCTGCTTCAAATTTCTGTTAAAGAGATTTGCATAAACTTTTTTGATGTAAAATTAACAATAAACAATTGTTGTTATTTCACTCCAAGAGGCAAATCATTTTCATGAACAGGGGTGGGCAAAAGTTGTCGCACACTTCTTTTTTGATGACTGAATTTTATATATACCAGAGCTACAAAATTTTCTCTTTAAAGGTTTGACTGCTTAGAAATTCTGTATTAAATAAACCCAGAATAAAGTAAATTTATCTAGTTTTTAAATAGATATTTCAAAAATAGTGTAAATATCAATGCTTTTTTACATTTTCAATAACTTTGAAAATAATGCATATTTCTTAATGTTCTGGCGCTCATTTTAAAGCTATTTTTTTACCGTATGACAACATCTTATAAGTATAGATAGTAAAAACACTTATTTCGAATTGCAAGAACTTGAATTTGTAACAAAAAGTAGGGAAAATTGGAAAAAAATCTTATAAATAGGCAAATCGGAATAAAATTTAAATAAGTATATGTTTGAGGAAATTTCATAGAAAGATCCTGATTATATGTTTCGTATATTTTACACATTTTTGTTACCAAAAAGAATATTGAAATTTTTTCAACCTTTTTGTTACAACTTTGAGTTCTTGCAAATCGAAAAGCGCATTTTTAAAATTTATTTTCATTAGCTGTTGTGATACGGTGAAAAAATAGCTTTAAAATGACCCCAAGAACAATAAAAAATGTTGATTATTTCGCAGGTTATAGAAAACTTTTAAAAAACATTGAAGTTTACACTATTTTTGCAATATCTAGTTAAAAACTAGACAAATTTTACTTCAATCAGGGCTCATTTTATACAAAATTTCTAAGCAATCAACCTTATAAAAATAAAATTTTGTGTCTTTGGTATAATTGAAATAAGAAAAACTTAATCAGTCATTAAAAAAGACACGCAAAAAATTTTGCCTATCCCAGTATCGAAAAACGTTCTCTCGCTTGTTGAACAACATTTTTTTCTCATCTGGAAATACTTCAAATTATTGTGAAAATTATGGTCGGAAACATTTTCTATAAAAAATTAAAAATTGCAATTTTTATAAACCATTCTTTTGGAAGATTTTGGTATTTGTGGTTCTTCAATTCAGGATATCCCTTCATCATCAGGATTGACGTAGATATTCTTGAAAAGTAGATAGGTGACAATATATTAGCGAAAATACAACAATTTTTGATTCTATAACCAAATTAAATAAGTAAATATAAAACATTGACTTTTTGGTCTGCAAAATAATTTTTTGCGCTAAGCTTTATATATTCCAATGTAAAAATGAGCATAAATAATTTTTATTATCTATTAATGTAATTTCAGATGTCACGAAATTTGTATGTAGTTGGAAATGTAGATATTTTTAAATTAAGAGAATTTGTGAATGAAAATTTCGTATTATATTAAACTCTGCAAATTTTTTGAAGATAGAACCAAATTGCTCAATCTTGTTCGTTTTTTTCACATACGGCAATATTTTCGAACGAAAAGAAATATTCCTTGAATCTCATTTTAAAATATTTTATTTTTTAACAGATATAGTTAATAAAAATAAGAAATTTTGAAACTCTGTAATAACTTACAAAACTTATCGAAATAAGATTATTTCTTGGCAAACTTTTTTGGCATTCAACTGTAAATTACAATTTCAGAAAGTTTAAAATAATTTTTTTTTTGCATTTTTATAAACTTTAGAAAAATTGAAAATTAGAGATACAAAAGTTGTATTTAATAAGAGCAAAGTTACGTCCTGGTCAAATTATAATGTCATTCAAAGTTTTGAATTAAAGTATATTTATTTTTAAGGATGATTCAAACTTTTTTCTACTTCTAGTAATAATTTAAATAAACTCAGAAAAAGGATTCTTTGATTCAAAAAAGCGTTCTTTTAATTAAAGAAAAATATTCATCGGCAAATTCTATAAAAAAATTTCTTACAATACAAGCCGATTAAAATCCTGGAACGTTTATTATTTCGTGAGTTTATAAGGGTAAAAAAAAGACAAAAAATAAATGTAATATCTTCTTTTGTAACTAACAAAATGGATTTTTTGGACTCCAATTTTAGGAAATAAAAGCGAATTTTCAACAAAAGAGTTAAATTTTCAAACAAAGAGGTCAAAATAAAAAAATTAGTTTTTAACAAATTAGTTCAGCCTATAACCAGATGGTTCAACTTTCAACCAAAAAAATAAATTTTCTAAGAAAAAGATTAATGTTTTGCCAAAAAAGACGAATTTTCAAGAAAATATATTACGTTAAATTTCAAAAAAATTATTGAATTTTGAAGCCAGTAAGATTAATCATCTACAAAACAGTTTAATTTGTAACCCAAATAAATGATTTTTCAACAAGAGTTAATTTTCATCCAACAATATGAATTTTGTACAAAAATGTGGAATTTTCAACTCAAAAATATGATTTTTTAACGAGAAAGGGTATTTTCTGCCAAAGAGTTTAATATTTAACAAAATATTTGACTTTTAAACTTTTAAACTTTAAGAGTAGGAAAAAGACAAAAATGAATGTAATATCTTCTTTTATAACTAAAAAAATGGATTTTTTGGGTTCCAATTACAATTCATGTTTATATGTACGTTTCAATTTTTGTTAGAGAAAGATACTCATATTATCTATCTTCCAGCACTTACAAAACTCACAAAAAGTAAATGTCTACTGAACCTTCGACGCGAATAGAAAGTAATAAATTCAAAGTAAATTCACTTTAAATTAAATATTCTTAAGATTAAAAATAGTCAAATGAGATAGTTACAATATAACATTTGAATGAAACAAGCCAAAAAAAATCGACGTTGAAGTAAGAAAATTAAATATCACTTAGGGCACCGCCAATTTGTGGCTCGGCACTGGTTGTTTCTCACAAGCGGTGAGAATTTTGCTGGTTAGTATATCTTACAGCCTACTTTTTTCCGTGAATGGGACCAGCGAAGGTCAACATTGCAAGGAAGTAACACCACAATGGGATAAACGTGGACCAAGATTGCAAGACCCAATTTCTGAAATTTATATTTCCACTTCAGGATCTTGCAATCCTTTTCACAAATAGTAAATGAATGATTTCTGACATTTATTAAAATACAGTTATGAATTCGGCCCATATTCGATTTCGAATAAAAGAAGCATGATTTACTGTAAATTTAGGGGTATTTTATGGCGAAATACCATAAACTATGCAAATTTCAATTTTACATTTTTCTATAAATTTCCGAAAATTTATGACATTGTTGGTAATTTATGTCAATATTACAGGTCATTTATGGTTATTTACCATAAATTGCACAAAAGCCAATTTAAAAATATCCACAAATTGCCGGAAATTTTCGGTATTTTTTGGTAATTTTACAGGTATATACCGCAAATTACCATAAACATCCCAAATTTTCACTTAAAACATTTTCATACACTCTCGGAAACGTATGACATTTTTTTGGTAATTTATGGAAATATTACAGGTTAAGTAAGGTAACTAAAAATCAATTATTGAAAATTCAATAAAAAGATTTCTATAAATTTGCAGCAATTTTCATACATTTTTGGTACTTAAGGGTACTTTAATCAATTATATATAGTAAATTTCCAAAAATAATGCAAAATTCTATTACCTGCAACTAAAATTCCCTGCTGAAAGTTTTTACGGTGAGTGAGCCGATCATCGTAACATGCTAGCTCAATGATGTATAATTTACATTATTCACAACTGACGTCTCTTTTCACTCCCTAGGTAGTAAAACGTAGTGCTTTAACCCCGCTTCATAGGCGTCGAAAAGGGAAAAAAGGATGCATGTGTTATAAAAAAGTATATTTTTATTTCACCAATATATTGAAAAATCGAGCAAAGTTACTTTAATGATGTTCCTAGTCAACAATTTTGCAAAGCCAAATAGAAGTAATGTTTTTCCAAAATTGTTCTAAAAATTGAATAGATGATGTTGCTTTTTCGAAATTTTTCAAAGTCCAGCAAAATTAGTAAAAACTCAAGAAAATATAATTAAATTGTGTAGATCTTCTAAAATTTCACAAAATATAATTAAAGTCATATTTTTGTAATTGTCTTATAAAATTAGGTGAATTATGTCAACATACACAAAATTGGTACATTAAAGAATTTTTTTCCCGTCACTGTTCTTTCCCGCCAAAAAATCTCTCGAAAAAGCGAAAAAATATAACTAAATTTTGTACATTTTCAAGAATTTCCCAGGGTCCAATAAAAGTACATTTTCTCTTAAAAACTCTCTTAAAATTATGACCTTCGAAAATTTCGCAAAGTCCAATAAAAGAAAATATTTTTCCACCAACCCTTTCTAAAAATTTAGGGAAATCTAGTAGATTGTAGATTGTGTCCATCTTCGAAAATATGGCCAAACTTCAATTCAAATCAAATTATATTCGACCGTGGGCAAATCATGGCAGAGGAGCCATTACCCATGCTTGAGCCATTGGTCATAACCGCGTGACGAACATGGGACAACGTAATGATAAAAATACCATTAATAGTATTTGTCGGATGTTAATAATAACACAACATTCCTTTGTGAATTTGTTATTTTATTATCTAACTTCAGGTGAATCTTTTACTACTATTTTTTCTTAATTTGTTATTTAATGTGATATGTAATTTTAAAAATTATGAATACTATATTTAGCGATGTTTTTGTTAAATTAGAGGTGTTAACTATGATTTAAACTTGGAAATTTGAATAAAACCATTTCCATTCTGTTGTTATAGATTTGCCATGAAAAGTTTAAAAACTAATTTCTGCTAATTGTTAGTTATTTTTTTAAACAAAGAATTCCGAAAAATGTATTTTCAAGTTGAATATCTGAAACAAATAAGATCCTAAGGTCCTAAAGCCACGAAAATAGTGTGTATATTAGCACTGCTGATTATAAATTTGACGGCAAAGAATTTAACATGGCGGCCAAGCTGTTTTTAAATTTACTGAAAAAGAAAAAAAAAATTATTAAAATATTAAATAGATACACTACCGTCGGAAATGATGAGATCCATTGACGCAACCACTATTAAAAATCACTGCTGGATTTGAACAACGATAACCCAGTTAAAAAAATGATAAAGCATTTTTAAAAAAACAGTTGGAAAGCCTATGAAATTCCACGTCTAGTAATGACAAACAATTTTTTTTTGATATGCTAAAGAGAATGCAGCACGCGATAAGTGTTAAAACAAAATTCTAGATTTTCTAAAATGTTGTACCTCGACTTCAACTTTTAGCATGACCTAGGAAAATTGTTGCAAAAATTTGGAAATTATACGACATAGAGCCTAAAATTTTGTCTTTAATTTACGCTAAAGAAACTTAGAAAATCTTAATCGGTTCCCGAGATACGATTAAAAATGTTCAATCATATCTGAGTTGAGTTTTAGTCGACAATCACGGTTCTCGGCCGGTCTGCTGCTCGCCTCCTTCGTTGAGGCAGGATCGAATAGGCCACGCACAGAGGTGGTGCTTGATTTCGGCTCTCTTATACTTTTGATTCTGCTGATCAGTAATTTTTATTTCAAATTATTGTAAATTTTTTTAATTATTCATTGTTTTTTTTAAAATTATTTACAATTATTTTAATTAACAGTTTATTTTTACCAGTTTTTTTATTTCTTAAAATCTTAATCAACTAAAATATTAATAAAAATGTAGGTATATTGTTACGAGAGTAAACTATTTTCCAAACGAATTAAGAAGCTATATTCTAAATAATAATTATTTATATGAAAAATACTCAAAAATATCAAAAGTGAATAATAATGGAATTATTATTATATATTATTATAACTTCAAATTCTATTAAAAAGTTTTACAATTTTCCTTTATGGTTCACTATATATAAATTCGTTTTCTTGCACCTATCCATCGTGAATTTTCACGATTATTTAATACTCCAACTTTTTCGGCAATATAATTTTCATTACACCTACGCACTGTTTTATATTTAATTTATTTTGGAAATTCCATTATTATTCACTTTTAATATTTTTGAGTTTTTTTCATACAAATAAATTATTTAGAATTTAGCTGCTTAATTTGTTTAAAAATAGTTTACTCTCGTAACAATATATCTACATTTTTATTCATATTCTACTTGATAACAATTTTAGGAAATAAAAGAAACTGTTCATCATTTTTTTATTCTTTAATATGGGGATAATTTTGAATAAAAATAATTTTTAATAATTAAAAGAACAATGAATAATTTAAAAAATTTACAATAGTTTGAAATAAAAATTACTGATGAGCAGAATTAAAAGTATAAGAGAGCCCCAATCAAGCACCACCTCTGTTCGTGGCCTATTCGGTCCTGCCTCAACGAAGGAGGCGAGCAGCAGACCGGCCGAGAACCGTGATCATCGACTAAAACTCAACTCAGATACGATTGAAAATTTTTAATCATATCTCGGAAACCGATGAAGATTTTTAAATTTTTTTTTGGCTAAAATTAAAGATAAAATTTCAGGCTCTATGCCACATAATTTTCAGATTTTCGCAATAATTTTCTTAGGTCCTACTAAAAGTTAAAGTCGAGGTACAAAATTTTAGAAAATCTAGATTTTTTTAAAAAACTTATCACGTGCTGTATTCTTTTCAGCAGATAAAAAAAATCTTTTTGACATTACTAGACGTGGAATTTCATAGGCTTTTCAACTGTTTTCTTTTTAAATGCCCTGCCATCTTTTTTAGCTAAGTTATCGTGGTTCAAAGCCAGCAGTGATTTTTAATAGTGCTTGAGTCAATCGATCTCATAATTTCCGACGGTAGTGTATTTTTAAAGGAATTGGTATGTAACATAAAATAAGTTGAACTCGAAATAAAGCCTACGGAATAAGCATGTCAGCCGCGAGATGTTACTCACCCTATAATCTGAGGGTTCATTATTTAGAAATTATGACCCGCAGAGTAAAATTTCATATCGGCATTCTTATTGTAAATTGTAAGCAGTATCTGTCTGTAAAAAATAATTTTTTGCCGATTCAACGTTTCCAAAATATGACCCATTTGGTGCATTTTTACGCAACAAAAATCGTTTTTTTCTTCTGGACGTTCTGAAATTATATTTCGCAAGATGTTTAATGAACAAATGTTTTATTTATTATTATATTAATTGCTGAAATTAATTTAATTAATTAATTGAATAATTGCTGAATATTATATTGCTGAAATTATATGTCGAATGACGTTTCAAGAAAAAATGTGCCTTTGCATTAATATTTTTTTATTTTCTGAAGAATTTACAGATAAAAAAATGCAAATTATGGGCGTTTTCAAGCAAGAATAAATTGTTTTTTCAGATAACTTTGCCTAAATGATATTGACAATGACATTTTCTGAGACAATTTCGCTATAAATCAATACTTCTTTATTTTATGAAGTAATTACATATGAGGCGTCTGCAAACGAAAAGAAATCGTTTTTTTTTTCTGATCATGTTAGAATGATATGTGTAATTGCGTTACAAAGCAAAATGTTACCAAAGATCGCTAATTGTTTATTTTATAAACAAATTGTATAAATAAATGTACATTGCAGATATTTACAGACAGAAATAAATCGTGATTTCTTTTATTATTTTTTAAACTACGTTGACAATAAATTCGGTAGATAAATTTTTTAATTCTTCACTATTTCGTTATCTTATATGAAAGTAGGTAAACAAATTGCCATTCTAGGCGTTTATAAGCAAAAATAATCAGTTAATTATTCTCTCAAATATAATATCAATATGGATACAAAATGTAACGATTTTTTTTTTAAACCCGTTTACATTAGGTGGGAATATATTTTGTTACTGCACATTTTAATATTCACGTTAAAGAGTCATCATTGTAACCAAAAATTAGTCGCTTCAGTTGAACTTTCAACTACTTTGCTTTGCAAATTGATTCTATGTTTGAGAATGTACGTATATGCTTGAAAACACTCTTTATTGTTTGTTAATTAATTTTTCGAAATGAAAAATTAACTGATAAGTTACTGATAAGTTAGTAATTTTTACTGATAAATCAGTAAAAAATGACTGTTTCTTAACTAGAATTGAGCCACCGATAGAAACTGATAAACATTTAAACTGTTTCAAATTTAGAGAACACAGTATTGATTGAAAACATATTTTTCTATTTGAAAATTGAAAATACTCTCTTTATGAATTGTGTTTTTGGTTAAACAGTAACGTTTCTAAGAACATAGTCAACTATTTCATTTTCGAATAAAAATTCGTTACGATTTTAAATATATTTTTGATACTTCATATCTTTTGTTAAAAATTTGTCTTTTTGTTGTAAAATGAAGTGTCTTGGTTAAAAATTCCACTCCATCTTTCAAAGTTGAAGTGAATTGTTGTAAGTTTATTGTATTGTTTACAAATTTTACTATTACTTCAACAACAAAAAAAACGTTCCTCTTGGTTAAAAATTTATTTTATAATAAAAAGATTAATTATTTCAGTTCAAGTTTCATCTTTTTATTTAAAAAGTAATTTCTTTAATTCAAAATTCAAAATTTTTGTTGCAAAAATTAGTCTTTTTAAGTTCTTATGTAGAAAATTAAAATACTTTACTAAAAGTTGTACTACTTGGTTAAAATTTCAATTGATTGTTTGAGTAGTTTAACTATTTTGTTAAAAACTCTTTTTTAAGGTTAAAAATTTATTGTCTTAAGTAACAATTTAACCATTCCAGTTTTTATTAAAAATTAAACTACAGAAGTTATTATTGGGAATTTATTGTACATATTTGGTTTGTAAATGAAACTGTTGGAAGGAAAGTTTAACTAAATTTTTAAAAACTCATATAAGTAGTAGAAAATTTCACAATTTTGTTAAAAAGTAGTCTTTTGGATTGATATCGATTTTTCGGGATTCTTTATTCAAACAAACTTTGCTGTAAATGGATTATTAAAATTTATTGAAAACAATTAAAGTCATATTGTTTTTTAATATTTTTAATAAATATTGGATAGCTCTTTAATTATTTATATCTCAATAAACATGAATCAATAAATCAATAAACATGAATGAAATTCAATACATTTTTTATAAATAAATCGAAACAAATTCTAATTACTTTTCAATAACTTTACTCGTGTTCTAGAAAATAATTGACGGAATGACAATCAAATGCATTTTAGGCAATTTAAACCAATCTATTTCTATAATATAGCTTTAAATAATTTTGAATTATAAATGAAATTGTATATATTTTCCCACAAATCATATTAAATCAATTTGTATTGCTTTTCAATAATTTTAATTGCGTTACTAAAACAATTGAAGAATCTGAATTAATTATATTTTGCGCAATTGGACCCAATCGACTTCTTTAGTTTTAAATACTTTTAATGCAACGATTAAAAATTAATAAATTAATGTTTAATTTTTTTTACGAGTTAAATTGAATCAATTCTTATATGTTTTTAAGCTTTGTAATTATTTTATAAAAGAATTGAAGAAACCAGAATTATTTGTATTTTGCGCCATTTAACCCAATCGATTTTTATAATTTTTAATATTTTATTTTATATTTCTTATATTTTATTATTTTATATTTTTAATTTCAATGGCACACTTTAATCACACTTTTCGCTATTCAATTTAATACAGTACATAAGTTTAAATATAATTAAGTATTATTTAAATTTATTAAATAATATAGCTTTTTCTATTTAAATTTGATCAATATTATACAAATTGATTCAATATTCAAAAGGAGTTTTATTAAATATTATAAAAGTTTATTGAGTTTCATTACATGTTTGATAAGTGTTTATAATCGATCTCAATAATAAACATCCTTTATCATTTTCTATTGTAAACATGGTGAATAAAAGCTTTAATTAAACATTATTGACCCATATTTTATTATTTTTAATAAATTTTAATCGTCCATGTTCAGCAGGGAATAAAAAATAATTATCAAATAGATATATTTTTTAAACTTTTTATAGCACAGCTTTAGCAACACAATGAGAAAGGTTTCATTCAAATCGGTAGAACGCCGCCGGGTTTCCAAGTTTTTCATTTTTACCTTCTAACGTAACTGCTCTGCAACGCAATATTCGATGGTGATTTTGCAACCTCCTTTCTTTCGAGGGTCATTTGTCAGATAAATCATTTGGAGAAAAATACACTAATTATTTCCTCTAATTTACTCTTTATGCAATTTTAACCACCTAAAAAGATTAAATTTCTATCAAAATTGGAATTTCTATCACAAGATGAATTTTCAGAAAAATAGATCAATTTTTAGCCAAGACAGATTTCAGTTAAATTCTCAACACCAAAATGTGGTGTTTCAAAAAAAAGTTGATTTTGAATCAAGCAGCTGAATTTTATACGACACTAAATGATTTCTCAAGCTAAAAATACAAAAGTTCAACAAAACACATTTGATTTTCAATAAAAAAGGATAATTTTTTCACAAAAAAGTTCATTTTAAATGAAGTAGTTGAACTTTTAACCAAAAAAGATTTTAATACTTAATCAACATTAGTTGAATTCAACCAAAATGATAAATATCTAACAAAACAGCTTAATTTTCTATGAAAAAAGATGGCATTTTACAAAAAAAAATTTTTCAAACAAATAGTACATTCTTCAAACCAAAAAGAATAATAAGAGTACAATAATACAATTTGGACATTTTTAAAGCCAGGAAGACGATTTTTTCATAAAACTGTTAAATTTTCAAAACAAAAGTTCATTTTTGAATAATTCTTGGAAAAAATGAATGCTCAATACAAAAGGACGAATTTTCTATTCATAACAGTTTATTGCTTGAAAAAAAAATATTTTTTAACAAAATCGTAGAATTCTTAACTGGCAAAAATAAATTTTCCACGAAAAATTTAATTACTAAATAGAAAAGATGTTTGATTCAAAAATAAAATTATTTTTAATGCAAAATTACGAGTTTTTGACGAAAAAAAGTGATTTTTCAAACAAAATAGTGGAAAATTGAACTTGAAAAGATAAATTTTCAACCAAATGTTCAAATTTTTAGAGAAAATAAGATAAACTTTAAACAAAATACAAACAGTTGAATTTTAAACTCACTAAAGACGAATCTTTTTCACAGACAGTTCAACTTTCAACAAAAAAGGCTTTTTTTAAATAATAAAGATGACTCTTTGACAACAAAGAAAATGAATTTTTAAACAAAGGAATGAATCTTCTGTTTAAACTAGTTTAATTTTCAACAAAAAAGATGAATTTAAACAAAATAGTTGAATGTTTAACTTTCAAAGATGTGTTTTCCACCAAATGTTCCAATTTTCGAACAAAAAGAGGTCAGACTCTTAACTAACATCCAAATAGTTGAACTTTAATCCTGAAAAACTAATCTTTTTCAAAGACAGTTTAATTTTCATCAAAAAAATAAATTACAAATGAAAAAGATGAATTTTCAATGAAAAAGAAAGAATTTTTTTTTAAAGTTAACTTTCAATGAAAAACATCATTTTTTACACAAAATAGTATAAGTTTCAACACGCAAAGATTATTTTCGACAACAAATGTCATTATTAAATAAAGAAGATGCTTTTTCTACCAAAAAAGACGAATTTTCAATGCAAAATGACGAATTTTCTATGAAAAAGTATGACTTGTTTAACAAAATAGTTAAACTTTTAACTTGCAAAGGTGAATTTTGCGCCAAACAGATGAATCTTTTTCGAAGACAGTTTAGATTTTAAGAAGAAAATTTCTTTATAAATAAAAAAGATGACTTTCTGACCAAAAGAAGATGAATTTGCAGTACAAAAGGACGAATTTTCTATTCATAACAGTTTAATTTTTACAAAAATATATTTTTTAATAAAATCGTAGAATTCTTAACTGGCAAAAATGAATTTTCCACGAAAAATTTAATTACTAAATAGAAAAGATGTTTGATTCAAAAATAAAATTATTTTTAATGCAAAATTACGAGTTTTTGACGAAAAAAAAGTGATTTTTTGAACAAAATAGTGGAAGATTGAACTTGAAAAGATGAATTTTCAACCAAATGTTCAAATTTTTAGAGAAAATAAGATAAAATTTAAACAAAATACAAACAGTTGAATTTTAAACTCACTAAAGACGAATCTTTTTCACAGACAGTTCAATTTTTAACAAAAAAGGCCATTTTTAAATAAGAAGGATCACTCTTTGACAAAAAAAAATTAATTTTCAAACAAAGGAACGAATCTTTTATTTAAACTAGTTTAATTTTCGACAAAAAAGATGAATTTAAACAAAACAGTTGAATGTGTAACTTTCAAAGATGTGTTTTCCACCAAATGTTCCAATTTTCGAACAAAAAGAGGTTAGACTCTAACCAAAATCCAAATAGTTGATTTTAAAGTTAAAAAAACTAATCTTTTTCAAAGACAGTTGAATTTTCAAAAAAAAAAACATAAATTATAAACAAGAAAGATGAAATTTCAATCAAAAAGGAAGAATTTTTTGAAAGTTAACTTTCAAGGAAAAACATCATTTTTTAAACAAAATAGTATAAGTTTCAACAAACAAAGATTAAATTTCGACAAAAGATGTAGTTATTAAATAAGGAAGATGCTTTTTCTACCAAAAATTAATTTTCACGCCAAACAGATGAATCTTTTTCGAAGACAGTTTAGTTTTTAAGAAGAAAGTTTCTTTTTAAATAAAAAAGTTGACTTTCTGACCAAAAGAAGATGAACTTGCGGTGCGAAAGGACGATTTTTCTATTCATAATAATTACATTTCTGAAGAAAAAGATAAATTTTAACAAAAAATTCATTTTTGAATGAGAAATATAACTTTTTTTTGCAAAAAAATGAATTTTCAATCCATAAAGACGAATTTTCTATATAAAAATTTCATTTCTAATGCAAAAAGATCATTTTTTAATCAGAAATATGACTTTGACCAAAGAATTTTATTTTTTTTATCAGGAATATTACTTTTTAACCAAAGAATTTTAATTTTTCAATCCAAAAGGACGAATTTCCTATTCAAACCAGTTCAATTCTCGACAAAAAGATGAATTTTAACAAAAAGATGAATTTTAACAAAAAGTTCATTTTCAAATAAGAAAGATGAATTTTTAATTCAAAAAATAAGAAAAATGGATTATTATAATTATTTAATACGAGCTAATGAACCGAAAGTTATAAATGCATACAATTGCATCAGATCAGAAATGTCGACTTTGAAACCTGAAATTTTTGACCCAGCGCTATTAGTTTCTCACAAGTAGTGATACGCTTCACTCGTTTAGTATATAAGAGCAGAAAGAATCATAAGTCTCAGTGGAATGCGTGTGATTTATAGTTATAAGATAGGTTTAATTGCGCGTATAGGTATTAGTTAGTATAGGATTCGTAAACGAACTTCATCGTAGCCAGCGAGCGACCTTCTCAGCATATACACACATCTATATTAAGAAACATTTGTAGTCTATGAAATAGTGTGTGTTCATACAATTTCCTCCGTCTTTCTTTTTGTAATGCGCCACCGTGAAACAAAACATCACGTGACCCCCATTTTTCGTATAGTGGTT